>JAJOOR010028254.1:0-17452 GCA_036250505.1 Solanum acaule | reverse complement strand
TGTATGATGATGTATGTGGATTTATGTTGTTCCTATGGAACTAAATGTTCTTAAAGTTTCTCTAAAAAGGCATGATGCATGGTTTCCAACTAAATGTCCTTTTAAAAGCATGTTTTTGCATGGTTATTATACTTGGTGCATTCTTGTACTAACACCATTCTTCTTCATCTTTTTACACCAAGTGTAGGTTGTGGTGGCTAAAGGACCTTTCCTAGAAGTGATGAGCTTGGCTTACTATTTCGAAGTTCGAGTGTGTCCTTAAAGATTCAAGGACCTTCATGTTAAAGAGTTTCCTTAAGTTCAATGTACTAGATAGTAGTTACTTTTGTATTGTAAGGGTTGTGTCCCTATTGTGTTGTAGTCATGTTTTAAGATGGCTACCTTGAGACGTAGTATTCCGATTTTGTATTAAAGGTTTAAATGAGGTGACTTTTTAAGTCTTATGATATATTATGAAAAGTTTTAAATTTTCCGCTATTTTTCTATGATAAATGCTATGACGAATGTTAAGGGCTTGTATAAGACCTCCGAGAGATCGAATACACCGGTAACGACTAGGGGGTGCTCTCGGGTCGTTACACTCATAAATGTTGCAGGCAAATTAGTCAAACCAAAAGACATAACTAGGAACTCATAGTGCCCATAGCGAGTTCTAAACACCGTCTTGGGCACATCCTCAGGCCTAATTTTCAACTGATGGTAGCCAGACCTTAGATCAATCTTAGAGAAAACCGATGCACCTTGCAAATGGTCAAAAAGATCATTTATTCGAGGCAAAGGGTACTTGTTTCGAATAGTGACCCTATTCAATTGTCGGTAATCTATACACATTCTCATACTACCATTTTTTTTCTTAACAAACAAAAATGGAGCACCCCATGGGGAAGCACTAGAACGAATAAATCCCGCTCTTGGATTTGAGCCTTAAGCTCTCTTAATTCTGTCGGAGCCATGCGATATAAAAGGTTAGAAATGGGGCGGGTACCAGGTTCTAAATCAATTCGGACTTTAGACTTCATATTCAGCATTATCAGTGGTGAGTCCTCATTCTTTGAGAACGACAGACATGTTTTTTTTTACTTTCAATCTTTCAGTTTCAGTTTTGCTAGAGTTAGCTGGGCACATGTTTAGAGGCTTATTTCAGACATAGTTAGATTCAGTTTTAGATTTGAGTTTGACCTTCCAATTGTTGTTAAACTCTCAGTCTTTTATATATTCAGGCAGTATTGGGTATTCCGCACTATCTCAGCTTGTCTTATGATTTAAACTTATGCATAGTATCCCTTAATATAGTAAATTGTGTATATGCTTATGATATGCCAGCTCAGGGTTAGCTTGGGGTCACTCGTGATCCCAGGTCCCATGTTTACGTCAAGGGGGTAGCCTCGAGGCATGATAAGCATGGTATCAGAGCATTAGGTTTAAGAGTCCTAGGATGTCTAAAAAGCCGCACTAAGTAGAGTCCCTTTCATGGGTGTGAAGTGCGCCACACTTATGAGTGGGAGGCTATGAAGTGTTTTAGGAAAAACTTCACTTTCTTGTTATTCGTATCGTGCGTGGGTATGATCTCCTTTCTAACTCGACATTATGTGTTTCAGATCATGCCTCCTCATAGAGTTTACGCAAGAAATATTAATACCCGCAATGCTAACGTAGTTCCTCCAGTACCAGACCATGAGGTTTGGAATGCAGAGTTTTGGAATGTTATCCTGCTTTTGGCCCAGAGTGTAGCCAACCAAAACAATCAGCAGGTTCCAGTTCCTGCAATTGCTAGTGGTGGATCAGTAGTAGCTAGGGTCTGTGATTTTTTTAGGATAAATCTGCCCGAGTTTCTAGGGTCGCAAGTTGGTGAAGACCCCCAGAACTTTATTGATGAGATCAAGAAGATCTTTGGAGTAATGCAAGTGATCAAAAATTATAGGGTAAAGTTGGCGTCCTACCAGCTTAAGGATGTGGCTCACATATGGTTCACTCAATGGAAGGAAAATAGGGGTGAGAATTCAGCTCCTGTGACATGGGAGTGTTTTACTAGAGCTTTTCTAGACAGGTTCTTTCCAAGAGAGTTGAGAGAGGCAAAAGCTCAGGAGTTCATGAATTTGAAGTAAGGTTCTATGACAGTCCAAGAGTACGGACTTAAGTTCACCCAACTCTCCAGGTATGCTCCACCTTTGGTTGTCGATCCAAGGGAGCAGATGAGTAAGTACCTATTCAGAGTATCTGACTTGGTGAAAACAGAGTGCAGAAATGCTATGTTGTAAGAGCATATGAATATCTCTAGGCTCATGGCTCATGCTCAGCAGGTTGAGGGGTATAAGCTTAGGGAACACGCTAAGGACAATAAGAAGGCTAGGACAGGCAACTATGAGTACACTCAGTAGAAATCGGGTGGTGGGAATCGTTCACAGTTTCAGCAAAGGTCTTCAGCTCCAACACCTTCATTAGCTAGTGCTCCATCCCCAGGTTTCGATAGGATCAGAAAGGTAGGGCATCAGGCTCTAAGTCTCAGGGAAGTGTTTCAGGTACCAGAACCTACCTAACTTGTACAAAGTGTGGTAAGAACCATCCAAGTGAGTGTCTTGCAGGGAAAGATGGATGGTTTGGGTGTGGTCAGTCTAGTCACCGGTTGAGGGATTGCCCTTCTTCTAAATAGGGACAAGGAGGTAACAATAGTAAGGCTCAGCCCAGAGCTTCAGCAGCACCAGTAGGTCGCCCAACTCAGCAGGGTACTTCAACTGGTACAGGTGGCGGTCAGCACCAAAACATGTTGTATTCTCTCCAGGCTCGCCAGGACCAGGAAGATTCTACTAATGTGGTCACTGGCATGTTACACGTCTTTCTTTTAGATGTCTATGCTTTGTTAGATGTAGGGGTTACTCTTTCATTTGTAACTCCTTATATAGCAGTGAACTTCAGTGTTAGTCAAAAAACTCTCTCAGAACCCTTCTCAGTCACTACTCCAATTGGTGACCCAGTTATAGCTAGACGGGTATACAGAAATTGCCCTATCACAGTCTCTCAGAAAATCACCTCAGCAGGTCTTGTAGAGTTAGAAATGGTAGACTTTGATGTCATTCTAGGCATGGATTGGTTACATTTCTGTTATACCTCAATCGATTGCACAACTAAAATCGTTCATTTTCAGTTTCCAAGCGAACCAGTTGTAGAATGGAAGGGTAGTAACTCAGTGCCTATGGGTCAATTCATTTCCTACCTTAAGGCTAGAAAGATGATTTCCAATGGGTACATCTATCATCTTGTTCGAGTTAAGGATTCAAACTCTGAAACCCCAACTCTTAAGTCAGTTCCTGTACTAAATGAGTTCCCAAAAGTGTTTCGAGAAGATCTTCCCGGAGTTCCTCCCGAAAGGGAAATCGACTTCGAAATAGATTTCTTTCCAGATACCCAGCCAATTTTATTCCTCCTTACAGAATGGCTCCAACAAAGCTTAAGTAATTGAAAGAGCATATGAAAGACCTTCTAGATAAGGGTTTCATCAGACTTAGTATTTCCCCATGGGGTGCCCCAGTTTTGTTCGTGAAAAATAAAGATGGTTCTCTTAGGGTGTGCATTGACTATCGATAGTTGAACAAAGTCACAATCAAGAATAAGTACCCTATCCCCAGGATTGATGACTTGTTCGACCAACTTCAGGGTGCTAGTTATTTTTTGAAAAAATAGACCTCACATTCGGTTATTATCAGCTCAGAGTCAGAGATAGTGACATCCTAGAAACAGCCTTCAGAACTCGGTATGGTACTATGAATTTGTAGTTATGTCTTTTGGACTAACCAATGCTCCTACAGCTTTCATGGATTTGATAAACAGGGTGTTCAAGCAGTATTTTGACTTGTTTGTTATCATCTTTATTGATGATATCCTAATTTACTCTAGGAATGAGGAAGAACATGCGACTCACTTGAGTGTTGTCCTGCAAACTCTCAAAGATCGCCAGTTGTTCGCTAAGTTTAGCAAATATGTGTTTTGGTTACAATCAGTTGCTTTCCTTGCGCATATAGTATCTAATGAAGGGATCTGAGTGGATTCTCAGAAAATAGAGGCAGTGAAGCAATGGCCCAGACCCACCTCTCCTACAGAGATCAGAAGTTTCTTGGGTTTAACCCAATATTATAAAAGGTTTGTGCAAGGATTTTCATCCATAACTTCTCCATTGACTAAGTTGACTCAGAAAAAGGTTCAGTTTCAGTTGTCAGATGAGTGTTAGAAGAGCTTTGTAGAACTGAAAACTAGGTTGACTACAACTCTTATTTTGACTCTACCAGAGGGTTCAGACGGTTATGTGATATATTGTGATGCATCCAAAGTCAGCCTAGGTTGTGTGTTGATACAGCGAGGTAAGGTTATAGCTTATGCTTCTAGACAGCTTAAGGTTCATGAGAAGAACTATCCGACTCATGACCTTGAACTTGCAGCCGTAGTATTTTCCCTAAAGATTTGGAGACATTACATGTATGGTGTTCATGTAGATGTGTTCACAGACCATACGAGCCTTCAATATGTGTTCACCCAGAAGGAGTTGAATCTTCGCCAGAGGAGATGGCTTGAATTTCTCAAGGACTATTACATGAATGTGCTTTACCATTCTGGTAAGGCCAATGTAGTAGATGATGCTCTTAGCAGACAATATATGGGTAGTGTAGCACATGTTGAGGAAGAAAGGAAGGAATTAGCAAAGGATGTTCACCGGCTTGCTCGCTTAGGAGTTTGCCTTATGAACATATCAGGTTATGATGTGATAGTTCATAATGGGTCAGAATCTTCATTGGTAGAAGAGGTTAAGGAAAAACAAGACAGTGATCCTATATTGCTTCAATTGAAGGGTGCAGTTCATCAGCAGAAAGTTGAGGTTTTCTCCCAATGGGGAGATGGTGTACTTCGCTACTAGAGTCGTTTATGTGATCCTAAGGTGGGTGAGTTGTGACAACAGATCCTTACAGAAGCCTATAACTCCAGGTATTCTAGTCATCTAGGTGCTACCAAGATGTACTGTGATCTACAGGAAGTCTTTTGGTGGAATGGCATGAAAAGGGATATAGCAGATTTCGTGGCCAAGTGCCTTAATTGTTAGCATGTGAAGGTAGAACATCAAAAACCAGGAGGTATGACGCAAGAAATTAACATTCCTACATGGGAGTGGGGAAGTGATCAACATGGACTTCATTACAGGCTTACCTCGTACTCGCACACAACATGATTCCATTTGGGTAATAGTACACAGAGTTACTAAGTAAGCTCACTTCGGTAGTCAAGACTATAGATTCGGCGGAGGACTATGCCAAGCTTTACATTAATGAGATAGTCAGGTTGCATATGGTTCCCTTGTTTATCATCTCAGATAGAAGTCCTCAGTTTACTTCTTATTTCTGGAAGTCATTTCAGAAAGGTCTTGGTACCCAGGTTAATCTTAGCACAACATTTCATCCACAGACAGATGGTCAGGCAAAGCGTACCATTCAGACTTTAGAGGACATGTTTAGAGCTTGCGTGATCGACTTCAAGGGTATTTAGGATGATCACCTTCCTCTTATAGAGTTCGCCTACAATAGTAACTATCATTTTAGTATTCAGATGGCTCTTGATGAGGCATTGTATAGGCGTAGATGTCGATCTCCAATTTTTTGGTTTTAAGTAGGTGAAACAGCCTTGATAGGGCCAGATTCGGTTCATGATGCTATCCATGCAATCGCCAGGGCCAGCGCTCTGGAGCAGCCCAATCCTCTGAGAAAAAAGGAAATAGCCTTACCACCCAGAGATAAAGCTAGCCTTTTGAGAAAGCCCCAACAGAACTCAAGAGAGCCCAGTAGAAAATAGAGAGAGTAGAAGGTAGCAAGCAAGAAGCTAGAAAAAAGGCAAAATAATAAGACACTCGATAAGAAAAAACTGGAATTCGATCTTGGAAATAGGAGAAAAGGTTCAGCTCATCCGAGATAGACTGAAGACAGCCCAGAGTCGCTAGAAGTCCTATGTAGATCTGAGGAGAAGAGACTTAGAATTTGAGATAGATGATTGGGTTTCCCTAAAAATGTCACCTATCAAGGGGGTGATGAGATTTGCCAAGAAAGGGAAGTTGTGTCCCAGATATGTAGGTCCTTACAAGATCTTGAAAAGAGTTAGGAAAGTGGCTTATGAGTTGGAGTTACCAACAGAACTAGCAGCGGTGCATCCGGTCTTTCACATTTCGTTGTTGAAGAAGTGTGTGGGTGATCGTCAGGTTCGAAGGATAGTCTATGAAGGATAGTCTCACTTATGAAGATGTGCTAGTTGAAATTCTTGATCGTCAGGTTCGAAGGTTGAGAAACAAAGAAGTCGTTTCAGTTAAGGTTTTGTGGAGGAGTCAGTCAGTAGAGGGAGCTACTTAGGAAGCAGAAGCAGCCATGAAGGCCAAGTATCCTCATATCTTTCCTTCTAATTCCATTCCAGCTTGAGGTATTTGTTCCTCTTCAGTCTTTCAGTTACTCTTGTGTAAATTCAGTCTTAGTATCATGTTACTTCAGTTATACTTGCATTTTCAACGTATTTACATGTTTTTTGGAACTTAGTTTAGTCAGATTTCATTTTCATGTACTTAGTGGTAGGTTTTGCAGCTTTTTCCCTCCATATTTAGCAAGTTTAGTCTTCATTCAAGGACGAATGTTCCCAAGGGGGAGATAATGTAACACCCCGTATGGTAGGAAGACCAAAATGCAGAATTCTAGAAGTTGCAGGTGCCACCAACGGGGCCATCTATGGACCATAGGTTGACCCACGGACTGTAGGTGGGGTCCGTGGTTGGCCACCTACATCCTTCTCCCCAAAAACCTAGAAAATCCAGCTAAGTCTGGACCCACGCCAGGACCTACAGACCACGGTCCGTGGTCTAGGCCGTGGTTCAGACCCCCAGCTTTCAGCTCCCAGACGTCGACCGACGGTTGACCAGGACGGACCGTAGGTCTATCTACAGTCCGTCAGTGGCTTCGACAAATTTTAAGTCAGGGTCGTTTGGTCTTTTCCCCTATGCGTTAGACACCTAAACTACGTCGTTTAACCCCTAAACTACATCATTTTGGTCAGTTTTAGCTTAGTAACTTAATCAGACCTTACACTAACCAATTCATTCTCCCAAAAATCGATCAAACCAAGCAAAAGAAAAGAGAAAGCATTGACCAAACCCTCTCCAAGAACGCAACAAGTTTCCCTCAGTTCCATCCCCAAAATCGAAATATTTCTCCATGGAATTCATCACCAGGTATGTGGGATTTCACTAGTGGGTTTCTTTCACCCATTAGGTCCCTAGATTTCAGTCAGAATCTTGATTCTGTAAATATTGCTTAGACTTGGGGTTTCTTGAACTTTAGAAATTGTTGTGATTTAGCTGATAGAATATTCCTAATCCGGTTTCCATGTTGTTGTAACACTGTTGCTTAGTTCCTTAAATGAAATTCAGAACCCTAGTTGTGTAGATTTATTTATTTCATGAATTACACTAGCTAGGATAGATAAACATATATACATGCCTCAGTTTTTAAATGTTTCATTATCAGTACTTAATGTTACATTTTCAGTTAGCATGTCAGAATCTTGAGTTATCCAGTTTATTTCAGTTATGTTGTATTATACGCATTCTAGTTGGGGGTAGGCTTAATACCGAGTTGGACTAGGGTCAGTCACCCTCATAGTCCCAGAACTACGTGCCCCCGTAGGTTAAGTCCCCTCTATAGGCATCATATTTAGTGATCATGCCAGTCATGCCTCTGTACCCTTGGCAAGGTATATTGGGTCCTCTCTATGGGGTGTATACATCGGACTCCTCCTTTAGCTCATGTGGATTTATGTCGGTTATTAGTAGCTTCCACAGTCAAATTCTAGTGCATTGACCAGGTTACCAGTTATATTTCAGTATTTAGTTACAGTATATTATGAACTTGGTCATTGCATTCAGTTTAGTTCATATTCAGTATTTTTAGTATATTCATCATGTTCATCTTATATCATTGTTCAGTATGCTTTGTTCAGTTATGTATATTGTTCAGATTTATTCTATCATGCATGCTTAGTACCTTTCAAGTACTGACGCATACTCTGCGCTACATCTTCTCATGATGTAGGTTCAGGTCCTCAGCATTCAGATCACGTGTAGTTCGGTTCTCGATTCGTATTCAGCATTATCAGTGGTGAGCTTTCATTCTTCAAGGATGATAGACATGTTTTCTTTACTTTCACTCTTTCAGTTTCAGTTTTTCTAGAGTTAGCTGGGTACATGTCCCAGTATCTCTAGTCAGTTAGAGGCTTATTTCAGACATAGTTAGATTCAGTTTTAGATTTGAGTTTAACCTTCCAGTTGTTGTTAAACTCTTAGTCTTTTATATATTCAAACAGTATTGGGTATTCCCCACCATCTCTGTTTATCTTATGATTTAAACTTCCACATAGTATCCCTTAATACAGTAAATTATTTATATGCTTATGATATGCCAGCTCAGGGTTAGTTTGGGGTCACTCGTGATCCCGGTCCCGTGTTTACGTCAAGGGGATAGCCTCAAGGCATGACAAAATAGACCTTAGATTCATGTTTTGATAGTTCCATTGAGTCTGGAACGTCGAGTATAATTGATTTGCATATGTGGTTTGTGTGTACGGAGTTCCGAACGAATTTTGAGAGTCCTTTTGATATTTTTGATAATTGGCTGTATTTTTCTGGTGCCTGAACCTGGTGTCTCTCATGATCGCAATGAGGAACTAGCTTTCACAAGGCTCATTTTTGCAAGACGTTCGCTTCTGCGAAGGGTCAACTTACCTTGACCTTCGCGATAGCGAGTTTCACAGAAGCAAAGGCTCGTTCTCTTTTGCGATGCCCAAGATTTTAGCGGCTCACTTGTGCGATACCTGGGAGGGTTTTTGTCCTGTCATTTCAGGGTTTAAGCCAATTTTTTCATTTTTGAGCTTTGGGGACCCTTGGTGGCGATTTTGAGAGGATTTTTATGCTAGAACATCTGGTTAAGTGTTGTTGATCCTAAACCTTCATTTTCTATTAATTAATTATGAGTTTTAACACTAAAATATAGGGTTTTTATTGGTAAATAATGAGGATTTTAAGAACTCAAGTTCTTAGCTAAAATGGAGTTTGTGAACCGATTTCAAGTCCTATTTCGAAATGATTTCCCCTAATAATTTTCTAAAGCCTTGAGTAATATTTTCAAGTATTAAATTTTGGATTCAAACCTTAATTTTAGAATTGGGTTTTGTGTTGATTGACCTACCATTCAAGGGATGGTTGTGGGTGTTGTTTTTTCTAGAAAGTGATTGTATATACCTGCTTATTTATAGATTGTGTAGCTTTGGAAGTGATTCGGAAGAGGAAAACTCAACAATTGGAATGATTGTTGATTGATTTAAGGTAAGTGGCTTCCTAAACCTTGTATTCTAGTTTGAATTTATATGCTTCCTTTGTTGAATGCGTGTGGTGAGTAATGGGAATGAGGTGAATGGTTTGAATTGTTCACTTGATATATCGAAATGAATAAAAGAGAATTGAAATGAAAAAGTTCATATGTTCATGATGACGTGAATTGCCTTAATGTGACCTTTATTAATTGATTGATGAAATGCTTGAAAGTGTGAAAGTGGACTTGAATCATGCAAATTGTTGTCTCTTCTATGTGGTGTGATATTGCTTGTATGCTTTGATCGTTGAACAGCGTGATGAGACATGTGAAGTGTCATTATGCAGAGGTCTTTGTCGGCAAGTGTTATTATGTCGATGTCTTTACCGGCAAGTGTTATTATGTCGAGGTGTTTGCCGATGAGTGTTATCATGCCGAGGTCTTTCCCAGAAAGTGTTGTCATACCGAGGTCTTTCCCGATGAGTGTTAAAATCCGATGGGAAATGAATTCGTCTAGTGATGATCATTGTGACTTGATACACTTGATGGCTTATGCATGACTGACTTATGAATTGTAAATGATGAACTTGTTATGTGTGACTGAGATACTTGTCATTGAGATTGATTTATTTGATTATTTGATTATTGAATTGTGAAGATTAAACTGTGAATATTGTACATGTGAGTCGTGTATTGTAGAATTGCTAGGTTGGGCTGATTTCTATGCAGGTTGTAGTTTGAGGAGGTTCGGTTAGAGTGTAAGGGGTATTCGATTTCTATCTAGTTGCTTGTTTAGTAGGCCATTTGTTGGGTACCTTGTTGTTGGTACTCACTCTTGCTTCTACCCTTGTGTAGGATCTGAGCCCGGACCCGTGTGATCTCTTTCTCCTTCTATTGACCTCGAGGCTCGTTAAGGACTTGAAGAGGTAGTTGTTTGTCATTCGGCAGACCTTTTCTTTCCTTTTCTTACACTTTGTTCAGTTTTAGAAACAAAGATTGAGACTTGTATTTATTTCTTTATTCTGCAGTTGTGTATATAATGGCTTGTACAAATGACAACCAGATTTTGGGGGTGATAATAGAAAAATAAGTTTTTCCACTTTATCTTGTTTTATTTTTTATTCTTTTCCGCTTTTCTTTCATTTTTGTTGGGTTGAGACTGCCTTGTCTCGATTGGAAGAGACAAGTGTCATCATGTCCATTTTTGGATTGTGATATCTCTAAAATCTAAGACCTGATAAAAACTGAGTCTTTTTTTACCGACTCAAAGATTTGTTGGTGGTGTTGAGGCTCACACAACCTAGAATCCTTTTCAAATTCCTTGACCACTTTTTGAGGTTGGCCACAAACCCCTTCATAATTGGTTGCATGGGTACATACTCCATGCCATGTGGCTCACACATGTTTGCATAATTGTTTTGTTACCCTAATTAAAAGGTCATAATTCCTTATAAAAGTGTTCAAATGCTAAACAATTTGAACTATTAAAATTCAGATTTAAAGAGATTTCATCAAATTGGTTATTGGTAACATAGTTCTTCATATCTTAGAAATGGTGTTCATTTATAGGTAAATCTTGTGTAAGATTTTTTTAAACTTAAGTCGATAACGTAACTTTTCAACTCAACTAGGCCTGGGGCTTTCTTTAGATCCTAAATAATTTTTATATATATCTCGTAAACTTCTTATCATATCCGCATAACATTGTTCTTATAATTAGTGCTTGATATATAGTGCTTAAATTAATGTAGTTAGCAAACATAGAGCTTTTTAGTGACCATTAGATATTTTAATATTTGGGGGTGCTACAAATCAATTCATTCTTTAACACTGGATGCATTACTTTTGCATAAATAAGTCAGTTTTCATGTTTCATATTCGATGTTTATGTGATACATAATTCAAATTTAACCTCTCTAGATCACTTATTTGGTACATTCTCTTATTTATGAGCCAACAAGCTTTTGTACGAACACTGCGATTATGTTTTGTACTGAAATTTATGTGAATGGTACATTATACTTGGGCCATTTGATAGTTTGATCTTTTCATGCTAACACGTGTATTGCTCTCTCTTTTGTAAGCAAACCATGTCTACTACTGTTATGTTCATATTCTTTTGTATACTTTCCCTTATTTTTGCCTTTCTTTTGCTTAGGTTCTTCTCCACCCACCTCAAGAACAATTACAATTACATGTGGCTTTGCTATTCAAATTGAATTTGTGTCTATGCATAAACATCGTCATCTGAGAGTTCTTGATTTATCAAAATTATCTTTTAATTTTTTCTTTTCTCATCCATACTTTATAGACGATATTCAGCCATGTCACTTGCTACTCGAGAAGGTAACATAATTTTGCTATTCTAGGTCTACAAGTTTTCTCTAACTCAGTCTATAATTGGTGATGTTCATGCATGTTTTTTTCTTTTTGACTATATGGTAGCAATTTTGGCAACAATTTATGTATCAAGTTTTGTAACTATATATTTCTGTTATTTATGATTCAACTGAGGTTTTTCCAATGTCATCTTATAGGAAAGCATCTCATCCATAATTTTTAGAGAAATCGGGTTTACATAGCCACAAGAAATCTATATTCTATCCCTAAACACCTAGAGGAATGTGAAAAGGATAAAAATCAACAGAGCCACCAACTCGACAAAATGCAACCATGACAGTGATGATGGCTGGCCAGCCTCCTATTGAGGCAGGTCAGCAGACTTATGCTAGTTTATTGCGCCCTACAGCAGGAGCTGTGAAATCTTTGCCGCTCAAGCCTATTTCGTACTTGCATGGAGAACCTCGTTTAGTTTGGGATCAATCAAAGGTTGAACAGATGATAGTCAATGAAAATCTCCAATATGCTGTGGTTGGAAAGTTTTCATATGGGTGGCCTGAGATACAAGAACTACGCAGACTAATCCCAAAACAATGTAGCCTGAAAGGTGAATGCAATATAGGGTTATTGACGAATAGATATGTGTTGATTAGGGCGACCCTATTGGAGGATTATGTTAACTTTGTTGAAGCCGGTTTTTTACATTGAAAGTTATACACCTTTTTCTATATACACATGTAGAACATAATTTTTTTTAAAAGATAAAGCCTTTTGTAATCACTTCTGTATCTGTATTAAAATAGACAATTTTAGCATAGCACTCTCTCTTGTGACATTGTTTTGTCAAACTGGGCTAAAAGATCAAGATTTTCATGATCACATCTATTCGGCCAATATAAATTTGCATGCAAATTTGAAAAAGTTTAATGCCTTCCTCCCAAACATCACTCAACTAATTTGCGTGCAAATTTATGTTTCTATGCATATGCCAACGCAATATATAGAATATGAAGGAAGAAAATTAGTGTTATAGGGAGAACGTCGGTATGACTCAAGCGAAACTGACACAATTCATAAATCATTTATGTTATTTCTTGACGAACTTATGTATGGTTTTCATTATCAAATGCTTTTATTATTGTTGGAACAATGAAAGATGTTTCTAAAAGTGGCAGCATAGTCCTCATGGTCGACCATCCATAAACAGATTGCACATGGCTGGTCTATGAGGTATAAAATCTATTTTTCTTGATGCAATAGTTGAGAGAATTGCAGTAGTCTTGAACGAAATGTTGATCTTTTCCAGATTTTAACTACGATGACTTTTTCAGTTATGCTTCTTTCTTTTCTAGCTATGATATATTTAAATATGTTCTTCATATAAAAGTAAGTGATTCGTCTACCTTGATTTTGCTTCTTCTAGAATGATTTTCAAGCCAAAATAACAAGAAATTGCTTCCTTTTGCTCAAAAGTTGATGGAGAATGTAATCCCTTAAAAACATAATAAGAAGTTTCTTTACTTGAGAGCTTTCTTTTAAGTTATCATAGTTGACACTCGATTTATACTAAATCGGGTGGTACTAGCATGAGAGAAATTTCATATGACCTGACTAGCAACCTACTTATGAGATATGAGTATTCAGAATGTTTTCTGAGTAAGTTTTTTCAATTGCCTCCCCCCCCCCCGCCCCTCTCATTATGCAATATTAAACTTAAAGTTATGATCTGATACTCATACATTTAGGATGTATTTAAGGATTCTCATAATAGTTCTTAGGATTTTCTCTTTTGTTAATTTAGAAGAATGACAACAAATATATTTTTTATATCCAACTTTCTTTTTTTTCCTACACTTTATCTAACTACGGAATAACTTGCTTAATTTTTTATTTGCTACATTTACTACTGGAGAGGGCAAACCTGAAGGTGGACACTGAGGTGTGTCCATTGATTTTGTTATTGAATATGATGAATAGGTATGTGTTGGTCAATATAAAAGCACAAGAGAAGGACATGCCTTACATGTTATTTAATGATTTGGACAAGAAATATTTCAATAGTGTGGTAGGACATTTGCATAATAGATAGTTCAATGAGTGGTGGAGAAAGCAATTAAATGTAATTTGGAAGAATAATCGAGCTATGCACCATTATTTGCTCTCTCATTTTCTTACAATCCATAATAATTCATCTGCTTTTGATCAAGTTACTTGACCTCATTAAATAAGAACTATCGGGATAAAAAATGTTGGTCTTCATCTTTCATAAGTCCCTATCTCATTTGTAAATTGATCTTGGGAATTCAAGTAGCTAGGTAAAGGGGATGACCTTGGGGCTAACTATTTATAAGCAAATTATGTTTTAGACGACGTTCTGCATTCAATGCCATGAGAATATTTTTATTTTTCACCTATTTCTATCTTTCATTTAGGATAATCAAATTTCTAGATTATCATTGTGCTACTCATAAATAATCAGATATGTGTGCATTCTCAGACTGAACATATCTAGATCTGCTTTTGATGAATGACCCAACATCACATGCTCTGGCCTCACAATCATGAGGAGTTATATTATGATAGGAGGAGGCACAATTAACATTTTAAGTGCCTACATGCTCGGGGCCCTTTAAGGTATGAAGCTTTTTCTCCTTACTTGAAATGTGAAGTAAATTATGTTTGACACGATCATCTGCATTGGTGCCACCATTTTTTTACCGTCTCACACTCATCAAGTTCCCTTTAGTAGGACAATGAAATTTCTAAATGTTCGTTTAGCAACTCATAAAAAATTTCCCTGTACACATCCATGCTACTTTAATACATTTTTTTCTATAAGATAATGTAAATCATCTACCCTTTGTTAATGGTGTACTTCATAGATGCAAAGAATAATATATAAATAACAGGCGATATGAAGTCAAATCGACCAAGTTTTTCCATCGCCTACACCTCCATATTTACATTTAAGTCATTTTTTCACATTCTTATGAAATCCATATCAATGTATCTTCTAATTTCTTTATTTTCATTTTTTTTTAATCATCAAATTATTAGAAATCAAATATGAGATGTTCTATGTCTACTAAGACTAATATTTCATATATTTAACCACATGCCGTTATGTTTGTTTCTTCATTCTGTCATATGTGTTCAATAGTTAAATTTTGTAAGGATAGTAAGTTACTGCTAAGTAATAGGATGCATATGATTTTTTCCTCTCTGCGTCAAAATAATTATCTATTCCATTCTTTTAACCGTCTAAATAAGCATGAAAATTTACATTTTTCTGATTAACTAATTGTACATTGTATATGATTTTTCTCCTTCTGTTTTAAAATAATTGTGTATTCATTTAACTGTTTAAAATTAATAATGCAGTTTATTTTTGTATGTACTTTGTTCTTTGTTTTATTTTTACTATCTTCCTATTTGCAATTTTGAAGACGTCAATTGAGAAGTACATTTAAAATTTGGAAAGTCAGTGCTATTACATTGCAACATTATTCTTCAGTACTATTAGAATATTGCGGCATTATTCATGAACTTACAAATAATTTGTGGAATTAACCATTTGAGAGTCTGTTTAATAATTGTTTGCGTCTGAATTAATCAACTTAATAAGACGTTGGTATTTGAAAAAGGTTACCTATATTAAGTTATGCAAGATATTAGAATGTTAATTTTAGGTTATGTTGATTTTAAATACAAATCCTTCATATTTTTTAGTTGGGGTATTTCGTTTCTCTTTTAACTTTAAGTGTGAGTTTTATTTTATACTAGTGTTTGTGAACTAACCTGACATTCAATCTCTTTTGCCGGAGTTTTTGGGGTATTGCTTACAAAGACACTTGTGCAAACTAGATGATAGCCCTATCTAAGAAAGTGACTACTGGACGTGAAGAATTAAAAAAAAAAAATTCCTTGCTTGATTTTCAATTTTTCTTAGGATTTGGTCTATTCCACATTTAACTAAGAATACGAACAAAGAATTTCGATTGTCAAATATTTTACACAAATATAAGAAAGGTCATTATTCATATGGTGAGATGTGATCATGAAAATCTTGATCTTTTAGCCCAGTTTGACAAAACAATGTCACAAGAGAGAGTGCTATGCTAAAACTGTCTACTTTAATACAGATACAGAAGTGATTGCAAAAGGCTTTATCTTTTAAAAAAATTATGTTCTACATGTGTATATAGAAAAAGGTGTATAACTTTCATAGAAGGGTCAGAACAGCCAAACTAAAATTCCTAAGCAAGTGAGTTCAAATGAATATACTTTACGCTTAGACAAGAGAGAGGGAGAAACATAAGAAGCTTTGAAGGCAGTAAAACTTCATCTGGATCTTTCCTTTACCTTTTGATACTTTGATCATATGCCAGATTTCATTCTTCCTTCTCAAATGTAGGTTTTTATCTTTCACTCATTATCACAAGTTTGAAATAGTACATGTGCTATGATAATTGACATGGAACAAATGGTATAGCCAAGAACAATCATATGAATTTGTTGTTTTGCAGCATGCTGACTATTTTAGTTGGAGGGTAGCATTGAGTACTTACTATATATATGTCAAGAGTGGAGAGAAAATCTTATAAGAATAGCAACTTCTATGATATATAGTTCATATATCTATAATGTTTGATTCATATATAGACTATTGGTTATTGTTATCTATTTAAATTCTCAGTACGAATCAATGTTTGATTTTATCTATCTTGATCCATGTGTAAGGCAATAACACGATCAATATTATTCAAATGTATATAAAATTTCCTCTCTCACCACGAAACATGTCAGTTGGTATAGTTACATAGGCATTTAAATATATAGTTTATTGTTTAAATCATATTACCACAATAAAATATTGCATAAAATTCAAGTTTGTTGGGCCCGTGCTGAGCACGGACCATGACAAATCTAGTATAATATAATTTGATACCCTCATAGTTGACTGCCTCGCCATGACCTCCAAATCCTATAGGGTCATTTGGTAAAATGTATTAAAGAAAATAATGCATGTATTAGTTTTGATATTACTAATTTTTTATTTGGTACAAATTTTTAACCTATGTATAACAAATAAATTTTATTTGATATTATGTATACCTAGCAAACCACGTTATTATCCGTCAAGAGTTTGTAATACATGTACAATCATGGTTAAAGACACAATTATTCCTGAAAGTGTACAAAGCTAAAAGAATGTGAAGGATATTTTTGTTAACATATAAAATTTTAAATAAATTTATGCAATGCATGTTATTTTAGTATACCAAATCAAATGAATGATAATAATATTAATAAAACCAATCATAAAATAAATAATCTCTATCTTCCTAATCCCAACGTATTCTCTATAATAAGACATTGTTAGGTAAATTAGGTTAATATATTAACATTATAAATGTGTATTTTCAATAAGCTATTGCCATGTAAATTAATTTGTCACGATAGAAATAGAACATTACTTCAACTTTTGCATTAAATCAATGATCTATTCTCAACATTTTAAAGTTGACAACTCATAGTAGTAATTGTGATATGATTCTTCAATTTGATTTTAATATAATTAACTTTATGCTTAATTATATACTATAATTCATTTAATATGTTATCATAATTAACTCATGAAAACTAACTAGCATTGTAATTGCTAGATGCAACTTTTATTAATATTTTTTCAATCTTTCAACTAGTTTGGCACTTCTACTAGTTGGTATCTATCT
>JAJOOR010028253.1:0-12206 GCA_036250505.1 Solanum acaule | reverse complement strand
CCCCTCAAACAAAACATAGACACAAGAAGAAAAACAATGTGTAATTAATCAGCATAAACAAAGTTGGAAATAGCATTAAAAGATGTAAATAAAAATAATAAAAGAACAAATTGGTGATAACTAGCTAGAGACTTTGCCTCATCATCATATTAGTTGCATTGTGGATTTCTACCAGGTCCACCATAATAGAAATGTGTACCCCATTCACTGCTATAAGCATTTTTGATGTTATAGCAATTTGTGTTCTCAGCCAAGATTGATATATCTTGGGCTGAACTTAGGCTGTTATCAGAGTCCACAATTTCAAGATTTCTGAAATAACTTGCTTTTCTAAATCCATCATCACCAAAATGGCCCGAGCCCATTTGTGTAGACGTATGTTCTCCGTTGGCCCGTGAATTTACTATCTCTCCTCCCCACTCCACCATTGTAGCACGCTCCGCCAAGTGTGTAAATAACTCAGCCGGCCAATAACCTACTAGTGTGTTGTCACCAAACACCATCCACCAATTCCCTAGCTTTGGATCCTATACATTTATACACAAAAACAATAACACATTACATAGTGTACATATATAATCCATATTATATGTTTTATACACAAATATACATAATCTATATTATATGTTGTAACTTGTATACACAAATATACATAATCAAAATATAAATTGTGTATATTTTGACTAGGGTTTGTAATTAATTTCGGTCAATAGGCCAACAACAAATAAAAACTAATGGAAATGGAAACTTGCTTTCGTTCTTGGTTTGGTTTCCCACCTGGTGTTCGGGAGCCCGATTATTTCAGATTCACACAGCGTAGGACTTCATTTGGGGGGAAATACTTCCTAATACCAATGAGTTTTTTCATATTCAGGGTTCGAACTCAAGACCAATAATTAAGGAAGGAGCAGTCTCATTCATTGCATCACATCCTTTCGCAGTACCTTGATTTCTTTCATCATAGTGGTACCCAACAAATCAACTTTTCACTAAAAGTACTTTATTGAAAAATACCTTTTAAAATAAGTCGAGTTGAGTTTAGAAGTTTGGTCAAATATTCCATTCTCTAGATTAAGTTTAGCTAAAAATGCAAAAATGAGAGAAGGGAATTAAGAAAGGGACCTTCCAAATGAGTATAGTAACATCATATTGACTTCCCTCAACAGAAGAAACAGGAGAAATGGCAGCACCAATGGCTATTCTGCTATTTGTTTGGACAAATCCTGAACATAATAGGTTGTAACATCCTGTTGCTTGATAGGAATCACTCTGTTCATATTACCAAAAAAATAACATATTGTCACACATTAGACTTCCAACTATAGACATAGTTTAAGTGTTATGTGTTTTTATAGAACAAATAAAGTTCAAATTATCATCCAGATCCACACGTTAATGACATTAAATTGTAACACAACCATGTGAAACATTTTTTATAGTTCAAATTAACTGAACTTTTCAATGTTTAAGAATAATTTTAGAATTTTTTTTCATTTTTACCTTTCATTTGAATTTCTTATGTGATGAGTTCAAGAAACTTTAACTGCTTATATAGTATTTGTTGAGAATATCATTAACTAATAAAAGTGTGCTTTCTCTAACAGTTTAAACTTTTAGATGAGATGATCACACACTTTATCATAATCAATGTTTAGTTATTCTAAAGAGTAATTTAATAATAACAAAAAAGGGTAAAAATGAAAAATAAAATCTAATTAATATCTTAATATTTTTTTCTTAAAGGGTATGCAATACCCCAACAATTCACTCATTTTGAAATGGAGGAAGTACTATCAATTCAGTTTTACTTGTTCACGGTGGACCTTGCACTCCTCTTAAAATAATATTCCCTCCATTTCAAAATAAGTGAATTGTTGGGGTATTGCACACCCTTTAAGAAAAAAATGTTAAGACATTAATTACACATTATTTTTCATTTTTACCCTTTTTATTCATTGTCAAATTACTCTTTAGTCATTGATTATGATAACTATTCCCAAGACTTCAAAGCAATAAATTTCTTGAAATCATCACATAGAAAATTCAAATAAAGGGTAAAATTGGAAGAAAATTATAAAATTATTCTTGAAAATTGAATAATTAAATTAATTTGAACTATAAAAAAAAAACCTTAACAATTCGCTTATTTAAAAATGGAAGAAGTATTATTTATGATCGTGGTTTGGTGCTACTACCTTATCATTTTTTCATTTGTGTTTATTGTGGCTGTCATCGTTAATGTTCAACAACTTTATGATGAGAAAGTATTAAATATTTAGCATGCATTGCGCCAGAAAAGATGGTTCAAATTTTTATGAATGGGGCTTTTCAATGTAGTTAATGTTATTTATTAGTGAAATAAATAACATAACAATATAGGGAGGCTGTGGTTAAGGAAATTCAAAGAATGTGGATACAAAAGGATGTTGATGACTACAAAACACTAGTATCATTATAAGATAATGACACATAAAATAAAATAATTATTTAATGTCTAGAGATGATATAAACATACGGGAAGTGCTAAATGATTAGAAAATTTGGTCAAAATTTAGCTAGAAAATTAAAAAAACTATAATATTTTTTTTATTTTAAAATAAACTGATCTTTTTTCCATTTTTTTAGTTAAAAGGTATTAAAGTTAAAAGGGAAAAACTATTTAAAAAGGTAAAATAATATAGGTAAAATACCATTCTGGCTAAATTCTCTGGCCAAAAGGATTTTTCCTAAACATAAATAAGGGTAAGATAGTCAAAACTTTTCCTAATTAATACTTCTTCTATTTTGAAATAGTTGTTACATTTAATTTAACTCATTTTCAAAGCTAAATTAATTCAATATTTTAAAATTAAAATTCAGATCTTTAAAATCTTCCAAAAAGTACTATAAAATGCACTTTTCTCATATATCAATATGATTAAAAAGATACATCTTAAAATATTAGTCAAATTGTATATCATTTAATTCTCAAATTGTGATAAATATTTTAAAATGAAAGGAGCATATATTTCATTTGATAGGGAAGGAGTATTTCCTCTTCATTTCCAAGAGAGATTCCTTGGTCCCCATGTACAAATAATTAATCCTATAATGAAGAAAACTTTGGTTTAAAAATTGCATGTCATTTTCCTTGGACCACTTAGCATTTACACCAATCTAGCTATGGGAAGTGAGTAGTCATGTTTAATGTGCTCTTTAAATGTTTTGACTCTTAACAAGTCATGTGCCACTATGCCTTTATGCCTCCTCCATGAATCCATCCTCTTTTTTCTTATTCACTTTATATTATTTCCATTTAAGTTTTTGACCATTGAATTCAATCACTTTAATAATTCGTCTTTCTTTCCATACCCTCTCCTCCACCTTTTCCTAATAATTAATTGGACATATGTAAAAGGTATTTCTCATATCATTACAATGGAGTTGAATTATAACAGTAGTATTTTATCTATTTTATTTAATTTTAATGTATTAAGGGAAAGAAGTATTAATAAAACTCTCTTAATTCGCTAAAATGAAAAAGTAAAATGAATCATTTAGGAGTGAAGTAAAATGAAATGGAGGGAGTATAAAAGTATAGTTAGACTCATGGTTGAATTTGTTTGTCCTACTTTCCTTTTTAATCAGCTTAAAAAGAATATCTATTAATTCCAACTTTCAACATGACATGTTCAAAGCTACAAAATTAAATGACATTTTGATATATCTTACGCAGTGGCGGAGTCAGGAATTTCAGAAAGGGTGTTCAGAAATAACAGCTTGTCAGGTGTGTCCAAAATATGATAGTTAATCATTTCGTGTATCATTTTACTTGTATATATGATATATATTTTTCGACGAACCCTTACCACCATGTGGCTACGCCACTGATCTTACGTATCTTTAATTTATTACGACAAGATCAAAAGTCTGGTTTACTTTCTTAAACTAAGTATCAAATCAAAATAAAACAAACAAATTAAAATGAAAAATATTATTTTTATCTTGAATTTTTAAAATGTTACTTATTTTCTAATAATTTTATTTTTTGTTAAAACGATATTTATTAGCAAGGAGTTGGCCACGTACATTGAGATCTAGATAGCTGATTAAGAAAATCATGAAATCAGAGAAGTGATTAGTTTAATTAATTTTTTCCAGCTACCCTCTTGCACGTCCTTAATTAATTTAATTATATATTTCCTCTATATGTGCTAAGGTTGAGATTACAATTTTAGAATTGGAAGATTCGAGTTACGTAATAAAAAAATAGAGAAGATCCAAAGTAGACATAATTTATTAGGTAGACAATTACTTCCAAAGCACGAAACTCCTCAAATAAACAAAGTTGGGAAGTTTCCATTGACCCAATGAAAAAGTTGACTTTCAGCTTATCCCTTTTTGATTCCCATACAAAAATGTTAAGGCCTCGATCACCAGTTAGTTTGATTTAATACGAAATTAACAAAAAAAAGATAGATTTTTAAAATTTATGATTTAAAATAAGTCATAGATATATTATATGATTAGAAATCATTTCATTAAAGGTAAAATGAACATTTTAAAGTTAAATTGTTACCAAATATAGAAATGTCACATTCTTTTTAAGACTGACTAAAAAGCAAAGTAAGTCATATAAAACAGGACAGAGGAAGTATATAGGTGCCAACTCCATTCTTCCCTTTCAAAACTACTTCCACCTTTCAACTTTACTTGTCCACTATACTAAAAATAGTTATCCAACAAATCTTGTTCAGTTTAGAAAATTAAGAGATAATTTATTCTTTTAATCTATTTTACCCTTGTTATTAAATACTCCACTATTCAATAGGAGTATCTAATACTAGTACAATCTTCAAACATTAAATTTAATATATTTAAAAAGTAATATAATAATATTACCTTTATTATTTATTAGGAAAAATCCTTTTGGCCAGAATTTGATCAGAAAATTAAAAAAATATGTTATTTTACCTTTTAAAACATTTTTACCCTTTTAACTTTAATATATTTTAATTAAAAAATGGAAAACAAATTAGTTTAATGTTAAATAAAAAGAATACTATAGACTTTTTTAATTTTCTGGCCAAATTCTAGCCAAATTTTCTGGCCATTTAGCATTACCCTATTTATTATTTCTTAAAGTGTGTATCAAATGACAATTATTTTTTAACAGAGAAAGTTATAAATTTGTAAAAAGACTACTAAATTAAATCTCCTTAAATAAACTGAGATAGTACCACTAAATAAAGAAGTTAACATAAATGACTCTAGGTATGAAAGTCCGTGCCCCAAAGCAATGCATTTATTTAATAGAGGTTACATTTATAATCGTTTTTATATATCCCTTTTAGCTTTAGATATTATTCTCACTTTTGAATTTGATGTAGCATTATTATTTACTCCCTCTCCTTCCATCCCTAATTACTTGTCATTGAATTAACATATTTATTAAGAAAATAATAATTGACATAGTAAATTTATCATTTTATCCCTATTAATTATGAAGTAAATGAATTAGAAACTTAAGATTTTCAAGAAATCTACATTTTTTAAAGTAGTTAATTGAGGGTATAATAGATAAAAAAACTGTCCTTTATTGATTCGTCAAAATGGACAAGTAATTAGGAATAACTAAAAAAAGAAAAATAAACAAGTAATTAGGGACATATGGAGTATTTATTAAGGTCATATATGATAATATTTGTACTTAGCAGTATACTAATTAATGTACTCCTATGAAACGTTATGCTACGATCTACATATAATATATCTTTCTCAAACTTTATTTATAGACTTTATACTGAGTATGTTATTATTATACGTAAAAACAAAATTAGTGATATATAATAAATAAAAATAAGAATAAATGAAGGAAGAGAAAGCTAACCGTCCAGTATGTAAATAATCTAGGTCTGCTGTCACCATACAGCTCCGGACTAACCTGACTAGTAGAAGAATCAAAGCTTTACAAATTTGAAATATAAAAAAAGCAAATTAAAGGTGAATAATTATATGAATAAAAGATTAAAAACTATAATTTAGTGTTTTAGTCGTACCTGCCAACCAGCTTCAATACTGTTAAGATCCGACCCGTCAAAAGATCCAGATAGAACCCAAATCTGAGATAGACTAAACTCGTTCACTACTTCGATTGATGGTTCCCACACGTTTATTGTTGCTTTTGCACCATATATCTCTTCAGACCCTCCTGTGTATGCTATTGCGTGCTACAACACATAATATTTTATTTTAGACCATTCATTCATTCGTATATTAATATGGTTATATGGGGTGGAGTAAAATATACGCGTACAATTAACATATGATTAATTTAAAATGTCATAACTAACATATATAACTCCTATTTATGATCTATAATATACTAATTAAGTAGATAGCATACACTATACCTAAACTACAATAAATAACCTTAAATTACTAGTCATATTTCAATTTCACTAACTTGGGACATTTACACCTTACAACTACCACTAGTAATGCCTTTAATGAATTATCTACCCAACATATATATGTACTTCATTCTTCTTTAATGTAATACGGCTTCTATAATCCCATCTTCTTCAAATTACACCTACAATAAATTCCTACTATATTTTTTTCAAAGACTACAAAATCCTTAAATATTATATTAGTATAGCTAATATGCTTCATTACATAAGAGTGACGGATTTGCTTGTCTGCTATTACAATTTGGGGGAGGGGCATTACTAATACTATTACAACTATACAAGGTAGACATAGGCCATTTCAACCTAACAAAATGAGTTCCAGCCTTATTTGCTTCTACATTTTTGAAGTTGTCAATTTCATTTATTTCTAGGTGTCTTTTTTTTTTTAGATCTTCTACTCTTTTTTCTTTGATATGATAACAAGATGACTTTGACAATTGCATACTCATTAATAAAGATGATACATAATTAACTGAGTAAATATTTAATAAAAAGAGATTTATATCATAAATATATTTTAGGTTAAAGTAGTCAAAATTCTTTTATAAGTATTTTTTTTTTTTTATGTAAAACAACAGATAATTGGAGACGGAGGAGGGAAAAAGTTACATACCTCATGTCCATTGCCACTAACAACATCAGGAGCATCAACACGACGAGCAATAGGCAATCCATGTCGTTTTTTCTTACCAAAATCATACAATGACTTTGCTCTAAGCACATCATGAACCTCACTCCGCCTTATCGGAACAGTGCCTGCAGGGCACCGCGTTCCGTTCTGGTGCCATAATTGCCAATCTACCACTGCACTTTTGCTATTGTTACTTACAACGTCTCTACTCATCATCGCGTCTGTTTTCACTGACGTTTTCAGTTTTGGAATCTCTGGTCCAATCTTCTGTAATTACATTGCAATGATTTAGAAGTTAATAATCTGTTTTCATTAATGATGATTTAATAACTTGTTGCTTGTGAGTAAAAGAAAAGAAAAGAAAAACTAAAGTGAAAGTAAGGGTGGTTGGTAGTTCAAATCCTAATATTATTATTATCATCATTATTATTATTATTGCACCACATCTTTTTAGTTTTTTTTTTTTTTTTTTTAAAAAGGGAACTTTTTATAAACTCATTACAAATGTTATTTCAATTATATGATTTTTTTTTAGGATATCATCGATAAATAGAATATATGAAATCTTTATAAGGTTATTTTCTTGTATTCAGAGCTTATATAAATAGAATATATGAAATCTTTATAATGTTATTTTCTTTTATTCAGAGCTTATAGAAGATCATTTCTTCTTAAAACTTGCGACAAAATATGAGATATAAATAATTTGTTATGCGACTATTTTCAACCGTTCTTTAGAAAAACACCATTAATTCCAAAGCAATAAACATGTAGTTGGTTCGTGATCGTACCTCACTATAAATGAGCTAACAACAAATTCCATAAAGAAGGTGCAACTTGCAATATTTAATTTATTACTATATCTCTTCGGCACAAAAGGCAAAAAAACGAAGAAAGTAGTTCATACCTGAATCTTGTGATTCTTGAGCAAAGGATGATCGAAAGCTGGTTGTTTTCTTTTATGAACACAATCTATGATATCTCCATCCGGGCTCTATTAATTTTATTTTCGTTAAAAGAAAGACGTAACGAAATGTTTTGATAAATACAACATAATTAAAATGGACATTGATAATATATGTACCTGAATAGTGAAGAGTGGAGGCTTGTTGATTCTATCCAAATGCCTTTGAATCCTTTCAAGTCTCATATTGCTAACTTGTTTATACTTTGTGTAGTTCAAATTATGTGATTCACACATAACAAAGAACAAACACAAAACCAAGAGTAGAAAACTTTGATCTTTCTTCTTAATTCTAACCATATTTCATTCAGTGCCAAAGAAAAGGAAAGAGAAAAAAAAAGAAGAAAGAAACTAGACCACCATTACTAGAAAGAAAAAGAACTCCTTTAAACGCATAAATGTAGTAAATGCATAGGAAAAGAGGTGGTTGAGATTCATGATGATTGAGAGGAGAGCAGCAACATATAAATAAAAATGGACAGTCAAAACAATGTTTTTACAATGATGAAAAAGGGAGTTAATATATGGGGGAGAAAAATAGAGTAATAAAACCTACCTGTCTTCTCAACAATCCCCACTTTCTTTTATTATTACACCTTACTTAATCTCTCCTTCAATATTTCTATCTGCCTCTCTGCCCACCATACAATCTTCACCATTAATACTCACTTTCCTTCTTCCACCCTTTTAATTTGTTTTCTTAAATCGTTTCTTTATTTTAGAATGAAACTACTTGTGCCCTCCGTCCCTTTTTATATGAGTTAGTTTGACCTGACATGGAGTTTAAGAAACAAAGAAAGATTTTTGAAGTTTCTGTGACTATAAATCATTTCATTAAGGATAACATAGTCACTTTAAAATTAACTTATTACTAAGTATAGAAATGTGTAATTTTTTTTAGGACCGACTAAAAAGAAAAAGTGAGTCATATAAAGACTGAGAAGGTATATACTTAATTAATATATTCCGTACCATTTTCAAAGTGTAGCGTGTGATTCTTTTTCTTAATTCTATTAGATCTCCAAATTAGCCTGCACAATTCGTGTTGACTTTCAAATTAAAAAGTTTGGTGAGAAGAAGCTGACCTTATTTTTATGTACACAAATAAAGGAATTGAAAGTGCTGGGATTAGGGGGTTAAATGAGCGGATGACATTAGAAAGGTTAAAATGAGTTGAACTAAAAATAGCATTGGACCATGACTCATATAAATTTACTTTAGGCTAAACTAATCTAAGAATCGGGTAACATCATGATCCTCTTAATCTAAATAATATTGACATACTAATGTAACTTTTAAAGAAAATAAGACCTTTTTTGCTAGAAAAAGAGGGCACAAAATAAAAGACATGAGGCTAGACTATTGGAAATCGGTACAAGAGACCCGATCCGGGAAGAGAGCACTAACCCCGTCTACCAACTATTGACTGCCCCGACTCGAGATCTGAGACCCAATCCTGATTTGGGACTCGAGACCCTACCCCAACCTAAGACCTAGCCCCCAACCCCAACTTAAGGCCTAGTTACTAGGACAAGAGACCTGACCTAGGAAGAAAGAGTTGACCTAGGACTTGAGACCCAACCTTGATTGCCGACTTCTAACTCGACCCCAACCTGAAACATGCCCCCCGTCCCTCAACATGAGATTGACTTAATTAAGACTTGACCCGATAAGAGAGACCTGACCTAGGAAGAGAGAGTCGACCTAGGACTCGAGACCCAACCTTGATTGTCGACTTCTAACTCGACCTCAACCTGAAACATGTTCCCCGGCCTGCGACATGAGTTTGACCTAAGACTTAACCTGATAAGAGAGAGCTAACGTCTGAGTGTCGATTATTAATCGAACCCATCCCGAGATATGAGACTTGACCCCCAACCCAAGACGTGATCTCAACCTAACACCCTAGCCTAATACAAAACCTAATTCAAGATCCAGGACTCAATTAAACCTATCCCAACCTGAGACTTGACCCCCGACTCAAGACTTGAGACCGGCCTTAATGGCTAACTTTTGATCCGACTCCAACCAGAGACCTGCCCTAACCCAAGACTTGAGACCCAACCTTGATTGCCGACTTCCGTCCCGACTCCAGCCTGAGATCTACGCCCTACCCGAGACATGAGACTAACTTGAGACTCGAACGTTGACCCCAGACATGAACCAAGATCCAAACCTGAGTTAGAACCTAACCTTGATCATGGACCCATGATTTGAGTCTTGACCCTGATTCGAGACCTCCCAACCTTGACTTGGGACCCTCAATTTGAAATTTGAGATTCGATCCTATTGAATGGATAAAAAATACTTGGGCAAAACCTCCGATTTAGTAAAGAAAATAAATAAATTGAAATTGAGAATTAAACTGGATTAAGTTGACAATAATTTTAAAATGG
Organism: Solanum acaule; assembly: GCA_036250505.1. NCBI lineage: Eukaryota > Viridiplantae > Streptophyta > Magnoliopsida > Solanales > Solanaceae > Solanum > Solanum acaule. The sequence continues at coordinate 1,763 of JAJOOR010028253.1, read as the reverse complement.
ATAATATTTTATTGAATTAAACTTTATTCAATTTTAAATTATCTTATGTTAGCCCAATCCATAAAAATTTGAATGGATTGGTCAGATAATTTTTTTTGGGATCAATTCGACACGCCTACTAAGCTAGGATAATGTTATTAGTGATGTAAACACGTTATTAATAAAATGATTTTGACAGTACAACTATAAGTGTTGTAATAATAGTTTTAAAGTTAAGGTTGGTAGGAGGGAGGGAGATACATTTTTGGTTAAATCTGTAATTTATTTGCCGTCTATACTTGCGAATTAAGCTGGTAGTGGTTAGACTTCACTTTTTTATATTAATATAATATAAATAATAAATGAATATTGAACGTAATTCCTTCGTTTTTTAGTTGTCATGTATACTAAAAATATTTGTTTCAAAATTATTGTCAATTTAAACAATCAAGAGATAATTAATTATCTTTTTCAACTTTGCCCTTAACATTACATATATAGATAAAAATTAAAGAATTAATAAGAAATATATTGATCAAACAAAATTTTTTATTAATTTTTACTTAAGAACTGTGTCAAATCTTATCATGACAACTAAAAAAGAACGAGAAGAGTAACTTATAAAACCTTTTCTTGACTTTTCTTTACCTAAAATTCAAGTATATAGTTAAGTCTTGTTGTATCTAACTTGAAGTTACATTTAGAAAATGTATACTAATTAATTATGAAAAGGATATGAGGAGTGAGCGAGTAATAATTTATTCTACAATTATTATAAAATAAATATATAGTGGGAAAGATTGACCCCACAAAACGAAAGTTGTACCAAAGGCTAATGCTGCCTTGCTAAGATTTGCCTATAGTCGATGGGTTGGCACTATTTATTGTTTTTTATTCCGCAATTCCAAGTGCCTTCCAGGAATTTTTTGGATTTTTTCTTTACTTTGAGTCTTTGATTTAGATCCTTGAATTTACTAAGATCTTTTTGGACCTCAAAATCTCTATAGAGTGATAAATATTTTTTTTTTATCGTTATTCAGATATTTTGAATATAGTCTTTTGAAAAAATAAATTTTAATCATAAATAAAATACGAAGAAACATAGTTTTATTGATAAAATATGTGAGTACAATTTTGTTTCTCTCTCGATTCCTTTCTTCGTGGTTCGAGGGTCGTTAGTAGCTTATTTCTCGAACGTGGATGATTTGGACTTGATCTCCATATAAAGATTTGTGGATCTTCTTAAAGTATTTGATTATCAAAAAGAGTCTAGCATATGTTGATCTCTTTATAAATATGCCAAGAGTTCATGAGATATTTTTTGAGATGCCTTTTTCAAGGAAATATAATACTTTTATATAGATACTAGGGGTGTGCACTATTCGGATTAAACCGAATAACCAAACCAAATCAAACCGAATTTTTATTTGGATTGATTTTTTGGTTTTTCGGATTGGTTTTGGATTAATAAATTACTTTGTTTGGTTTTGTGGTTTGGTTTCGGATTTTAAAAAATAAAAACCGAAAAAAACCAAATTTTATTTATATATATATATAATGTTTAGGCTTAGAATTAAGTTGGAGTTAACCACTTTTGTCCCTTTTTGGTTATTGTCTTTCATGATGATTACGTTTATATTTTATGTTTGAATTACATCTATAATAGGTATACTTATAAGTATTGTATTTTAAGTTTTACTTATGATTTATATTAGAAAGTATATTTAAGGGATTAAATATTATTACTTTGGTTATATATGTTATTAATTATTGACATAACCGAA
>JAJOOR010028251.1:0-16188 GCA_036250505.1 Solanum acaule | reverse complement strand
AGTATTAACTTTAAAACTCAATTCTTTACTTTAGATTAGTTATTTTTAACTTTATGATCCATAAAATTAAAATTCTGATTCATCTCTTTTAACCGTATATAATATAAATATCTTTTATATTACCGTTATATAATAATTAAACTCGATTAAAATTGCTACAAACTATTGTGTAGGGAAGACTTGTGAAAAAGGAGGGTCTCTTACTTTCTTTTTATTTCATTATTAAAAAATATAAGTTCAAAAATCAAAACTATTAAAAGGTTTTAAATTTGAGTCATACTGAATATGAAGACATCTTTATTAAGAAATATATTATTTCAATGTAAGACTTTTCTATACGAATTTAAATTTAATTGAATCTCAATACAGATATCAAACATCGCATTAAAAACTAAAAGAAAATAATTCCAAAGTGAATAGATGTGTTGTGGTAGCTTGACATTGTTAGGCTAGTTGGAAAAAATATTGAGTCCCACATTTTAATTATTAATTATTAGATTAGAAAGAACATCATCAAGCCTTATAGAAGGATAGGTCAAACCAAATTCAAGAAGAGATAGAGATAAGTTTCAATCGGCTGATCACTGCCTCCTATGTTCGTAAGTGTAAGCAATGTTTGGGCGATAATTAGTCAGGTAAAAAAGAGTCCCAACAAGAAAAAAAAAAGTTTCAAAGGAAAATCTTCAGAAATTAAGAGTGTGTTTGGTACGGAGGAAAATGTTTTTAATTTTTCTTTTATGTTTGATCAGTTAAAATTTTTTAAAAAATATCTTCAAAATAAAGTATTTTTTCAAATAAATTAAATAAAAAAACAATTTTCCCGAGAAAAGAAGAAAAAACAAATTTCATAAATGATAGCAAACTCATAATCCCCCTCCCCACCACCCCATCCCAATATACTAAGGGGGTCATCCAAACCCCCTTTGGCGAAAATTATATTATTTATACATGATTAAAATATTTTTTTATGTATATATTATCGATGTTGAATCCCCTTCGACTACTTCGTGTGTCTATTTCTATAGATTTTGAACCTTCTTATTGAAAATTCTGGCTCTACCACTGCGTACAAAAACCAGAAAATAATTATTTCGAAGATAATATTTTTTTGTGAAACGTCTTTTTTCTGTCAACCAATAAACAAGTCTCAAAATTTAAGTACTATACCCTGTTAAATCAAAGAATGGTAGGGGCTGTTTTTTTCATACTTACTATATATATATATATATATATATATATATATATATAGAAACACATATATACAAAATTGGAAGGTAGGAAGTCACATTCAAATCTTAGTTTAGAAAATAAATTGAATGAAACAATAAGTAGATTTTGGCCCCCTCTCATTGGCACACAAATTAAAACTAGTTAAAAGGTAGATTTTCTGTCAATTTTGCAGGTGCATTTTATTAGTGCAATTGATGTTAGTTCTTCATACTTGCATTGGTACAACTTTCATCCAAATATCTTGTAAAGAAAGAAATTAAAATTTTGAATTTATGAGTTTTGAATTATAAAAATATATAGCTTTTAGATTTTCGATGAATTATTCATATGTATTACATAATTTTTTAAACACAAATAACACAAATCTACTAAGTTATGTTGAACTCGACCTTCGCCCAAAATTTTAAATTTTTGCTACTTTATTTTTTTTTTCTTCTATTGTGAGGCTTTAGGGTATTTTGTATGAAGGATTTTTTTTATTTTTTTTTGAAAAATAAGTGTACGTTAGTTTTTTTACTTAGGCGGGGATTAAGATATACAAGGCCGAGAGCGGAGTGAGAGTGTTGGAAAAGAAATAATGAACTTGCAATATTACTTATATAACTTTAGACAAAGCTAGAGAGTAAGAAATATTAAAGTAATTCTAAGAGGCCATAAAATGCTTACTATCCATTAAGACATGTTTTCTAAAATGTCTAATATTATATTTTTGGAGCTCTTTAATACTACACATTATTTTTTTACCGATAACAATAATATAATCAATATAATTTTACAAGTAAAAAAGTCTGAAAAGAATAATGTAGATGTAATTTTACTTCTATCTTATGAAGGATCTAAATTACATTTCGTCCATGATAATTGTCAACTCCTGACTTTTTCCTCCAAAACAATAACAAATCAAAAGAAAAAAAAATCTAGAGATAAATTTCACAAAAATAAAAAGTGATAAATCTCATTATAATAAAGAGTTAAAAGAAAATGGTCCCCTCAAAATTACTTGTAAAACCTCAAATGATGAATATTTTGAAAGTTATAGCCAAAAAAATAGGGGGATAAAAAGAAGTGTAAATAATTACACTATTTAAATGATTGCATTATCACTACCATCTTCAATTATTTAGCTTTCAAGTAATATTACAAAACTTTATGTTAGAAATAAAGGAGCAGTTGTAGCAGTATATTTCATAAAGTACAACTTTAAGAACCACCTCACCCAAAATTGAAGTCTAATAAATACTCTATCTTGATTTTATGATTTATTTTATATCATATTAATTTTTTATTTTAAAAATTTGTATTAAACCAAAAGCATAATACATAAATATGCCTTTTAATTTGGTTTCAGTTGATATCTATGTCCTTTAACTTTGAGTGTGCACAAACATACATTTAAACTTATACAAAATTGAACAATACATTCGTCCTGTGTAGCGTCCTACATGGGAATATTGTGTCCTATGTGACATCCTACATGTATTATGTCACATGGGGCATGTGTGTCTACTTGTTCAATTTTATACAAGTTTGAATGTCAGTTAAATCCAAGTTAAATGGTTTATTTATGTATTATGCCCATATCAAATAAACATCACATAAATTGAAATTGGTGTGCCGTCATCAATATAGATAGTGGTGCGGTGGTGAGACTGTTCTTCTCTTAATCAAAGCTTTCGTATTCAAATTATAGACATAAAAAAATCTTGTTGGAAGCATTAACACGATGAAAGGCACAAAAATCAGAGAGTGCAGAAAGGAAAAAAAAAAGAGAAAGTAATTAAGTCTACTGCTGTTTCATTTTAAGCCATTGGCGGCATGATCACAATTATTTATTTTTTATAATCAAAACAGAAAATAAAGGAGGAGATTATAATGTGAAAAATTTAATTATTGTTAATATGGTGAAAAAATTTATGTAGCTAAATAACTGAGTTATTACTTATTAGTGTACTCTACATCACAAATTTTAGGTACTTGGTTGAATTTATATGATGTATTTTAATTGAATATGAAATTTAATAAAGGGAAAAAGGATAAATATACCCCGAACTATCGTAAAAGGTATGCAGATACCCTCCGTCATATTTTTGGGACATTGGTGCCCCCGCTGTCCAAAAATTAGAGCATATATACCCTTTATACTAACGGACATACATGTGTCATAATCTTATCCACCCACCCGACATTTATTAAAATCGGATCGACGGATAAAATTGTGCCATGTGTCCCTATTTAGTCTTCCGTTAGTGTGAAGGACATATATGCTCTAGTTGTTAGACGGCAGGGGGACCAATGTTCCAAAAGTATGACGAAGGGTATCTGCATACCATTTACGATAGTTCAGGGGTATATTTGTCCTTTTTCCCTTTAATAAATATGAAAAGACTTTGTTAATATTTTAAAACCGTCCTTAGAAAAAATATATTTTAGTAGAGTTTTTGCTAACCAGCATAAATAAAATGTTGATAATGTCATTACAAAAATTTATCGTCATTTTTAAAAATGATGAAAAAGAATAATGTGTTATATAAATTAAGACGAAGAAAATTCTAAATTATAAATGTTTTCTCCTCTTCAATTTCTCTCACTTTCATACACTTACATAGTTGAAATTGAAATTCAACTTTGTTTTTTTAAAGGGAGAGTGAGTAAGAGAGAGAAAAAAAAAAAGACCACCCTTTCTTAGTTTTTTGTTCTTTCTTTTTTGCCAACCCACAAATCAAGAAAATCAAGGTTATCAATAAAAAAAGCCAAAGCTTTTGTATTTTAAAAAAAGTATGGTTGCAAGGCTGAAACTTAAAGGGATTGACAAGAAGGCATCATCAAAACTGAAGCTTGCGGCATAACAATACAATAAAGTTCCTCCAAATTTTTTCTGAGAGCTCATTCTTGATTCTATGGAATCGTGTCTTATGTAGACATCCTTGTGATATGGGTTGTGTGTCTCAATTAAATATAGAAAAATGGCCGAATTTTTTTCACTAGGAGGAGGAAGAGAAGCAACAAGTAGTCAAGAATATCATCATCAAGAAACTACTAATAGTACTCACAATTGGTTCTTGTACAAACATCATGATCAAGAATTACCAACATACAAAGGTTTCGAACTATGGCAACAACAACAACAACAACAACCTCATCACAACGATGAGGAGCAAAATTACCAAATTCTTCGAAACCCCATTATTAATCCATTTGGATTAGATATTGGGCCTAGTAATAATGATCATCATCATCATCATCATGAGACTAATATGATGATGAGAAGTAGTACTATTACAATAAGTTGTCAAGATTGTGGGAACCAAGCTAAGAAAGATTGTCAACATATGAGATGTAGGACTTGTTGTAAGAGTAGAGGTTTTCAATGTCAAACACATGTGAAAAGTACTTGGGTTCCAGCAGCTAAAAGAAGAGAAAGGCAACAACAACTTTCTTCTTTGCAACCACAAGAAGAAGAAGAAGATAATAACAAGTCCAAAAGACAAAAAGATGATTCAAATGCCGGTAAAGTCTTTATCTTTCTTAATTTTCTTCATTTTTTTAATCGTTTTTCGTTGTTAATGGTGGAGCTAAAAATTTCATCAAAAAAATTCAAGAACGTTGCACTTGGATTTCCCCTTATGTTGAGGAGAGATCCAAGATCTTATACTCATATATCTTAATTCATCATTTTCTTCAATCGTTCTTTCACAGTAATGATGGAGCTAAAAGTTTCGTCATTCTGACAAGAATATTTAAAAAGATTTGAGAACGCGACACTTGGATTTCCCTTATATTGAGGAGATTCAAGATTTTATATTCTCATTTTAATTTCTTATTTTCTTCAATATTCTTCACTATAGTGGCGGAGCTAAAAGTTTGATCACAAATTCTGACAAGGGGACTCAAAAGATTTGAGACGTCACACTTGGATTTGGATTTCCCTTATATTGAGGGGATCCAAGATTTTATACTCTCATCTTAATTTCTACTTTCTTTAATCGTTCTTCACTACCCTATATTGAGGCTAAAAGTTTTGTCATAAATTCTTACAAGGGAATTCACTTGGATTTCTTATCAGAATTTATGCTCTTATCGAATTCCTCTTTTTCTTCAATCGTTCTTCATTGCAGTGAGGGAGCTGTTTTTATCATAAATTCTGATAAGAAAATTTGTAACAATTCGAGAATGTCACACTTGGATTTACTTTATGTTGAGGGGATCCAAGATTTTATAGTCTAATCTTAATTCATCATTTTCTTTAATCGTTTTTCATTGTCGTCGCAAAGTTAGAAATTTTAATAAGAGGATCCAAAAAAAATCTTTGAGATTTAAACATGTATCTTTCTTATGTCAAGTGAATTCAATTTTTTTTATTCTTACGTATTATTTTTTTATTCTTATATATTTATATTATAAATTTACTTAATAAATATAAATACTTTTTTAATTTTTTTTTTATAAATTATTTAAAAAAAATTATAAACATAAAATTCTGACTCTTGTAAAGCTAAAGAGTACTCATAACTGTTGCTAAATATATGATGATGAAAACTGAAAAAACTGAACTTCCCCTTTGTAGTAACAGTAAGTAAATCACCCATCAGCTTTTTCCCTTTATTTTATTTGTCTTTCTCTGTCTCATCATAACTGTTTCTTGGTATTCTTGACAAAAAAATTGTCAAAGAAAGTCCTAGTAGTGGTTCGATTAATTCAAATTCATACTATAAAAGTAAGCGGTAGAGACAAAAATAGGATATAAAGTTTATGAGTTTGAGTTTTAGTTTTAGTCCTTTTGAGTTATTTGGGTTCCAAATTGATCATTTATGTACATATTAATTTATTTTCTAAAGATAAATATAAGATTCAAACTAAAATTATTAGGTTCTACCAAACTCGTTTTTTACATTCTAGCTCTCACTACAGAAGTTACAATGCTCTTTACATTAGAAATTAAATTTTTATTTTTAGGACTCGAACTTTAGACTACTGATTAAAGGTATTTGTAAATATACATGGTTTTATTTTGTCTAAAAACTTAGTGAAGGAAATTGGATCGGGTCACCCATGTGGGTCAACCCGGATCCATGTGAAGAGAAATATGAACAATTGTAACAAGTACGATTTTAGAGTGTGGTTTTATATGGTATACTTCGTGTTTATATACATGTGATTACATTTTCTGACTAGTGAAACAATATTTAATAATCCGGCAAACTAAGTGTTTGATTAGATTCTTTACTTAAGATAACTCCATCTCTAACTCTTTAATTTACATGTGATAATGTTTACTTATTGTAACATGTTTTGCTTATTAATTAATTATCTTATTGGTTTTTTTTTTTTTGTTGATGTTTTTAGGGTTAGAAATTGCAAATAATTTTCCATCAAAAGTAAATTCAACAGCTGTGTTTCAACGTGTTAGAATGAGTTCAATTGAAGAAAATGAAGATCAAATAGCATATCAAGCTGCTGTTAATATTAATGGACATATATTCAAAGGAATATTATATGATCAAGGTGATAATCATGAGTACAATTATATGAATGGTGGTGATCATGACAGCTCATCGGGTGGTGATCCCGTGCCACGTCACCATAATCTTAAAATTATTGGCATCGCCACGTCAGCCGTGAATGACACGACTGTAGGGGGTGGCGGTGGTGCTTCCGCGGTGGCCGTGGAAGGATCATCACATTTTCTAGAAACTTCTTTATACTCTAGTGTTAACACTTTCGTGGCTGGTACGCAATTTTTTTCACCTTCAAGATCTTGAGATTAATTAATTAATAATATTTTCGATTAAAAAAGAAGAAGATATTTGACATTTGACAAATTTTGTTCTTGTAATGAGATCTAGTTAATTATGTTAATTAATTAGCTAGCTAGCTTAAATTAGTTACTCTTAATTACTTAAGGGGTTGTTTGGTTGGTGTAATAGAGACATTTTTAATCTCCACGTAATTAAGGTTCATTATTGTTACTTCTTACTACTAATATTTATGTCTTGTTGCACTAATTTTCTTTATGTAATAGATGATATTTGCACTAGTTAAAAGGAGAATTTATGAATTAGTAATATGAATATAATAACAATTAAAATGAAATAGTTAACTATTTATTGTGATAATCATACATTTTATATGATTCACAGTTCAATGTAGTATGAGAGTACATAGAGGTTTAACATTCAATTTTTACCGTCACTAGTCAAAAGGAAAATTTAATTTTTATGTGTTTGACAAATAAAAGAAGAAAAAGAAGAATAAGACTAAGTAATATGTGAAGAGGAGTGTTAAGATATATAATATAATTAAGTAATTAAATTGTGCTTTTTTAATAGCTTAAACTTTTAATATATTGCATATGCATGTTTGAATTTTGTTAATAGGTTATGTGAATTTAGAACTTCGAAATTCTCCCCAACAACGGGTAGATAGAACTAATTTTGTACTTGATATATATATATATATATAAGTTGACTGTATATTATATATTATATATAAAAATAGATTGCTTGTTTCTTAGGACAATCAACAATGACAAACATCTTTTCCTCCGTATTTTCAGTATATGCATGTCTACCAAATTGCATGAATCATGTTCATGTTTGAAATTTTGTTACATAGAAATATAATAAAAATATTTGTTTGAAATTTTTGATAATTTTTCATTAAGATATACTCTCTCCTTATTTAGTATTTACTTTGTTTTATATGGTATCTCCATTATTAAAATATTTGTAATCTCTAAAAACAATTACTACTATATGTAAAATGTAAACAGAATAATAAAGCTTGTCTTCAGGGGCGGACCTAGGTTGTGTCTAGGGGTTCACCTGAACTCCCTCGGTCGAAAAAGTACGTTATATATATAAAGCCAAATTATGATTTTATGTGTACGTATATTAAAATGAACCCCTTGAAAATAAGTGAGAAGCTTTAGCTCAATGGATAAGGGGTTCAACGGTGGCTTTTACGTCTTGGGTTTGAATCCCATGTGCAGTAATTTCTCTCCTCTTATTTTTTACCTTTTTTAATTCATGGAATTGGGCTCAACTTTTGGGCTTGGATCATCTTCTCTTTTTCATTATTTTTTTTCTCTTTTATGTCATTTTTTTTCTAAAAATATTTTTAGATATTGGTGCATCAATGAGATACCTTGTACAAAAAGCATGTCGGGGTTACTACGCTCACCGCGCACTTACATTACCACATGAGCTTTTTCTTTAAATATCGAACCCCCTGAGCTTAATTCCTGGATCCGCCACTGCTTGTCTTGAACTTTACAATGACATACTATTTCCTCCATTCACTTTTACTTGTCACCTTTAGACTTGGTACACCTATAAGAAAACAATAATTGGACTTGGTGGAGCGGATGCAAGGTGAATTGAGGCTTAACCCACAAAATTTTCAATCTCTCTCATCCTTTCCCACATAATATTTTGAAGCATTTTTATTTAATTCACTTTCATGATAGCCAAACAAAATGAAATTTATAAAAGTTACAAGAAAAAAATGAAGTTAGTCTAGAAATTACTATATCCGTCTCTATTTACTTGTCAAATATTTTATAATTTGATTTATTTTTTACTTGTCATTTTTGACAAATCAAGGAAGGATAATTTTTTTACACCTATTATACCCTCAATTTATTAATATTAAGTTAATGTCTTTAGAAAATGTAGTGAGTACATATATTTAATATTCTATCAATTAATAGGGGTAAAACAGTAACTCATCATACCAATTAGTATTTTCTTAATAAATATGTCAAGTAAAAATTTGACAAGTAAAAAAAAACAGAGCGAGTAAAAAGGAAAAAATAAGTCATTACGATGAATTCTTCATAAATGGTGTTATTCCTGCATAACAAACCTTGCCCTGCCCGGCCTTGCATTAAATTTTAAATTAAGTCATTTCAATCCACCTCGCTTCGCTCCACCCGCTTAAGTTGAATTCACTTCGTTCAGCATTCATCTTGTTCAATTGTCACCTCTAAGGATTGATATAGAAGTCATGTATATGCATGGACGAATTTACCGTATATGTTATAAGTTTGACAAAATTTATCTAATTATGACTTAAATTAATTCTATATTTGAAATATTTTCTTCCTTGATTTTCTCTAATTTGTTATTTCTTAGTTATATCATGTTAAGTTAGAAAAAAGATACATAAATCAACCCCATATCAAACTAAAATACTGACATTTTTAATAAATATTGAAAATGTGGCTAATGAGTTCTATTAAATGCTAAAATATTGTTGATTTGAAAATTTTCCCAAATTTTAAACTGCTCCATTTCTGGCTGGTGGTGTAAGAGTTGACGATGCAACCAACACAAGCCCAATTAGTAATACCAATGCGGAGAAAAGCCCAATGAGAAGTTAGGGCCCATTTTCCGTCTGAGGTCCAAGCTTATAAATTTGAGTAAATTTTAGGTTTAGCAAACATAAAATCATATTTGTATGCTATAACTATAGTTTGTATAATTGCGCTCCATAACAAACTTTATGTTTGCTATGACTATTAATATGTATATTTCGGTATACATATACAAAAAAAAATCAATTATATAATCTGTTTCGATATACATATACAAAAGAATCAATTATATAATTTGTGTTTGTATAAAGCGAGGAAGAGAGAAAGACAAAAGAAATCTGGGCAGGGGAAGATCTGTATTTGTATAATTATAAGTGTATATGACGAAAATATATGTATTTGTATTTGTATATAAAATTTTCTCTCACTTTATACAAACACAAACGCAATTTATACATTTGTGTTTGTATAAAGTGAGAGAGGCGAGTGAGAGTGGTGAGCGAGATTCTCTTGGGGTGAGAGGCGAACGAAAAAATATGTATATATACAGTTTTCTCTCACTTTATACAAACACAAACACACTTTATACATTTGTGTTTGTATAAAAGTGAGAGAGGTGAGGGAGCCAGTGGGAAATGAGAGTGGCGAGCGAGAATTTCAGGGAGAGAGGCGAATGGCAATAGTTTGCTACGAGTTACAATTAAATCAAGGGATAAGGGTCTGAAAAATACCCCAACTTTGGTCGAATTTGCTGTTGCGATACTAAACTTTCATGAGGACCTATTACCTCCCTAGTCTATTTAATATCGTATTTTTTACCCCCTGAACTATTTAATAGTGTATTTTAAAGGCATATATGTGCCCACGTGGACACATTACTATTTATGATTTTGCATTATTTTTTATGTCCACGTGAGCAAATATATATGTTTATAATACGGTATTAAATAGTCTAGGAAGGTAATAGGTCCTCATGAAAGTTTAGTATCGCAACAACAAATTTGACCAAAGTTGGGGTATTTTTCAGACTCTTATCCCTTAAATCAAACTGTGGTTATATCATTTAATTTGAATTAATAGTTTGCTATTTTATACAATTTTCCCTATAAATTTTAGGGGCATTTACAGGAGTGTTTATTCAACAAAATATAACGGGGTATTGATTTTTGTATTCGATTTCAGAGATCCATGAACCCGAATGCCTCAACAATATTGTGATAATGGCCATTTCGATAAAATCCTCGAAAATTGAAGATTCAAAAGAAGGAATTGATGACCAAGATGAAGGATTCAATATCAGATTTAATAGCGTTTATGATTTGGATTTTTTTAGCAAAAACTGGTAATAGTTGATACAGAAGGATCCTCTAAATCCGTTTTGTTTGTTGATTTCCCATAATTTACTCCTCTAATTAAGGCAATAAGTTACAACATTTGATTCAAAAGTATTTAAATTATGCATGTATCGCCACCTTCTAAACTCAACGGATACACGTATCTGAGGTATCGAGATACGTGTATCCAATGACCGAAAATGATATAGAACGTAATATCAAAAACTATCAAAATTTCTTGTAATTAGGATCTAAACTAGTGGGATTTGTGTAGTTTATCCATTTCTAATTCCTAGATAAAATTGACATGTTTTAATGATCAAATACTTAATTGAAAAAAATATTTGGGTAAGTATTTTTTAATAAATAGTTACTAATTAAGGAAATTTCATAAATAGCTGAGTTGAAATATAATGATCTTTTTCTTAGCTATAGTTTCCTAATTATTGTTTACACCCAATTTTGGTCCACCACAATATAAATTAATCATCGCGCTTCTTAAATTTCAAACGACTTGAAATTATAGACTTTATAAAATTCAAAATATATTTTTTTCAAGTTAGTTTAAATAGTTTGTCACTTTTTATAAATTTTAAATAATATTATGTTTTACACAATTTTGTATATAATTAGTATAGCTTATGAATATTTGAAAACCGTCTCAAAAGATTTTGTTAAATATTTGATTAATTAGTCGAGTTATATAATAGTTTATATTTTAATTTATTTAGTTTATAATTATGTTAATTATTTTATTTCGTTAACATTAAGAAGCTCATTAATTATTTTATATTAATTCACCTTATTTAGTTTTTAGCCGAATTCAACGATTAGCTTAATTTGGTTAACTTCTTATATCCAATTAGCTATAATTTCAATCCATTTGGCCAAATCCTAAATTCAAAACCTAGCCCTTTTATTAAAAATCTAACCACTTCCTCTGCTTACTTAACCTTAAGCCCCTTTGTGATGGACAAGTTTTGGGCCCCTCTTAAACATCTTTCAGTAGCATAATTTCTAGCCCAGGTTTAATTCCCAGTTGACTTCAATCAAGTGATACCCCAGACCCAATTCTTTTCTCAAAAATCAAGCCCCAGCCTACTCTTAATACTCTCGACCCAACCCCTTTTCCTTCTTCAAAAGAAACCCAGATGCTCAATGTCAAACAACAATAATACCACATCAATTCCTAGAGAGTAAACGACATCTCAACAAGACGATAACAACAACAAATACAACCTCATCAACGTCTCCAAACGACATCATTATTTCCGTCAAATCACACGGAAAACAACAATTTCGAACGGCGTGAATTCACAGTGAAGCAAACGAAAAGCAGCAGTGGCAATACGCGTACAATAGTACGTTGCTTTTCCTTGTCGTCTTCTCCATTTTCCTTGACAAACAGTACACGCAGTACTGTTCCAGTCTCGCTCCTTCGTCCTTGCCATAGCCAGGTGCAGTAATCTTCTTGCCCCTGTGTCCTTGCTCCGAAATCAGACGGCTCTCATTATTACTTCGTTGGGCAGTCGGTTGAATTTTGTACAAGCATCAGCTTTTCCCTTAATTTGAAATGGAGAATTGAATTTTGGAATTCCGGTACTACCCTTTTCCCACTCGAATCCTCACCCGTTTCCCCCAAAACGTAAACTCTAGAATTTCCCCTATAAATACCTCTCTTCCTCTTATGTGTTAGGGGTTGGAGAATATCGAAAATATATAGAAAGGGAAGGCGTAATACGACATTTATATATAGAAATTCATCACAAGGTTCTCGTTGAGGTTTCTTAGTGATTAGCATAAAAGTTTCCAAATCCAAATTTCGATCTCAGGCTCCCTTTACTCTGTTCGGAATCTCTCGAAGTTGGTGGAAATTGCTCTCCTGCTCGCTTCATTCCAGTCGTTGCCCGAGAAAGGTAAAAGCCTCTCCTCTTGGCTCTATTTCGTTAACCTTTAATCGTTCTCTATTTTCTGCTTATGTGTTCGAATAAATAGAAATACTTGTTTGTTCACTGAAATTTGGATGGAATTTATTCAGTGTTTTGTTCTTTTTTTTATGTTACTGTAAATTTTCATATGATTCCTTAAATGTCGGCCAGTCAAGTTAGTTTCTTTCTTGTGTTTTATCTGATCAGGTTCATAAAAGTCGGCTGAAGTTCAGTTTGATCTGTTGTGACTCAATCAGTTAGTACGTTGAAAGTTTTACTGATTTGATTTGTGTTTCTACACTAGTTGATGTTTTGATGTAGTTCTCATTATTGCTCAAATATTTGATTCCCGCTTCCTCTTGGCTCTTCTTTTGGGATCTAAATGCTTAGATATCTATAACTATGAGTTCACCGAAAGTGTAAAGTTTTTATATAGTAGTATGTGTTTTCTGTTGTTTAACTTGGTAGCTGCTGATTGATTTCCTCACTTTGCTTAGAATAATTCAATACCAATGGTTTTTGGTTAGAAAAATGATGAGGTTCTGATCCTATATGTGTTTCTTTCTCCTTTAGTGTGTGGGATTCATCTTTAGCAATGATTTGTGATGAGTGTGTTTGATATAATGGTCATATTTGAATATAGATTTATAGTTATTTATTGATGTTTCCTTAATCTGATAGCTGTTGTTTCCTTAGTGCTTTACTGTTTCTCACTTGTTCCTTTATAAAATTGGAGATTTGTTAATTTTAACTTAAAATAATTTACATGCCCTTTGAGCGTTCTACTGGGCCAAGTTGTGGATACATATTAGTTTATTGTTGTTGGAATATAATTAAGATCAAATCTATTAGTAGAAATTTGTGTGCTTACCTTGTTAATTCCATTACCAATAAATACTAATGCTTATTATTTGTGTTCTTATTCTGCATGAAATCTGCCCGAGTTCAACGTGAACTCATATCACCTTTCCCTTGCATTTCGAGAGAGTCATAAAGGCTCAAATTCCATCTTTATCGAGTTAGCCAGCCGTAAAAATAGACGGACAGGTCCAATTGAAAGCAAAAAGGGTTGGAAAACTACAAATGCAGGTCTCGGGAGCCGAAAATACATTGATATACAGTGTGATACAACAATTGTATACGCTGTCTATCACAAAAGAATTGGGCCTGAGAATCCCCCCTCCCCCCCCCCCCCCCAAATTTCTAATTTTTGTGTTTTGTTGTGATTGGGCCAAAAACCTATTTATTTTTAGTATCATTTGCTAGTTTTAAGACAGGTGAAATTGGGCCTAAAGTCCAAAGAAAATTCAATATTTATGATAGTTTGAGTCCGCAACCTAAATAAGCCACAAAAAGATAAAAGTGACCAAAATAAGCCACTACTTTAGTAAGTAACTAAAATAGGCTTAGTGGAAGAAAAAATTCCACTTTATCCAATATTCCAAACGTTTTCCGTTAGTCTCATAAGGTATATATTTTAATGTTTTATTAAGAAAATATTATTTAGACTGGTTTAAGAGTCGCCACTTAATTTTTAAAGGGAAATTAAGAAAACTTATTTTTTCAAAAGATTAAAACAGGAAATCGATTGAAAATATTTAAAGAGGGGTTCGAGGTTCCTATTAATATTCTAGGAAGGTTTTTAAGGCACCTAGAATATCCACTAATGTGGTTATCCGACAATTAATTATTTGGCTAAAGTAGTTTAACTTAACTTAAATAGAACAATTTTTTAGTTAAGACCATTTTAGGGAAAAAGGAAAAATATTGAAATATTATCTAAGTGAAGTATTTTTTTTTGAGAAAATTATTATTTTAAGTTCGTTTAAAGATGACTGATTTAGTTGAATCATAAAAAAACAAGATATGTGTCGTTTGGGGGTTTGAATTTTTCAACCTTAAGATTAACGGTAAACAGTGACAAGCAAATAAACATAGTAAGACAAAAGGGGAGAGAGATTTGGGCCCAAATCTAATTTTCCTGTCCGCCTGGGCCAGTATTTGAGCCTATTTTCGTTTTGGGCCTTTGGCCCATTTAAGTTGCCTGCACCTGTCCTGAACTGACATAAAGAAATATTTTTCTTTAGGCCTTAGACCCAATTTTTCACCTGCCCTAGGCTTCTAGCAAAATATAGAATAGCGACTAAATGGGCTTAGGCCCAATAGATAACAAAATACAATCTTTGGAATTAAAAGTGGGCCTTTGGCCCAATCTTTTCAATTCTCTAATCTGCTCCAATATTTTTTCGACTCCGGGACCTGTACGTCGATTTTCAATTGCCGGTTGACTCGATAAAGGAGTTTGAACCTTTGTGGCTCTCTCGAAATGTGAGGGAAAGGAGTGAGTTCGTAGTGAACTCGGGCAAATTTCACATGTGAAAACAAAATAGAAGAGAGGAGTTAGAGCCTCAAAATAACGAGAATAATAACACATCTAAGACAATTTATCACAAGGACTCTTAGAATAATATAGCAAAATGAACTTGATCAAACTAAATGCCGAGGATCTAAATAAAATGGAACAAATTTATGAGAGAAACTGATGGCCTCAAATCATGCTAACAAACTAAATTTTGTACTTAAGCTACTGTTCCAGATAGGTTCAAATGATAATTAAAAGAAAAAAAAATAAAAAAAATAAATAGATAAAACAAAAAAAAAGAAATCATAATGGTATAAGCAAATTGGTTACTTAAAATATTATATAATGAATATTGTAGCCAATTTGCAATGTAAACCAAAGTATTCAAACATCTTCCGGATTTCAAGAAAACCCAATAAACAATGGAATATTATATAATCTAAAACAGCGAGATGCAAAATAAAACTAAGACATGCTGGAAGATTACGATGCACATGACGCGATATAACAAAATGAGTGAATTTCAAAATTACGAGAGACAACCCAACAAAAATGCAAATACGAAAATAACATACTCATCCACTGTTCAACTAGGATAAAAATTACACAAAAAAACTAGACATGGATTTTTCAGCTAAAGTTAGCTTATCACTACCAATAGAAGCAAACAAGTGATTAAATAGATAGAATGAAGCAAGTCAACTCAAAACCAAATCACTAATCTATATAAAACTCAAGCTAACCCAAAACCCCCAATCAATGGTATTGGAAGCACAAATACTAATGAATCTATTCAACAATAAAAGAAAATCAACATAATAAGTATCCAAGAAGAAACTACCTTGAGCCTTAATAACCACAGTAACTAACTAAAACCAAGGCAAGAAAAAAAAAAGGAATGATACATAAATACCATAGATGAGTCAAGCTCAAGCATAATACACAACTTGTCCAACACCACCTCTAAACATGGGTACTTAGCGGGGGCCAAGACAAACTACCGGGCTCACCCTCATAGTC
>JAJOOR010028250.1:0-14520 GCA_036250505.1 Solanum acaule | reverse complement strand
AGTGGTTCTACATGTACCACCTTGCTTATGAGAGTTCATAGAAGAGCTACCATGTGTAATTATGGTTGTCCAACAATCTTAATATTCATCTAGTCGTCAAGGTCATGTATTGATTGTGTGTGGGTGAATATGGGGATCATTGGGTCCAATTCTACTGTTCTTAAGGGCAATCTACAATCATAATTGCTAAATCTAGCATTCGATAGTATAGTTAGAGGGTTGTATGCTTGGACATATCCCTTGATGAGTATCTGATGTCTAAAGATCAAATTTTGTAACTTAAGCTCATAGAAATTTATGTTGTGAGAAGGAGATATTGATAATAACTATGATTGGTTGAGTATTATGAGTGTGTGTTGGTTAGTTCAGGTCCACCTCTAAGTGTAGCGATTATTGATTTGAAATTTTATCATGCTTAAGTGCTAAATGATTCATCCAAATGATTGTGTCAAGGTCCTTGATAACATGTTGCAGATGTGTGTACGATTAACTTTGGTGGTTGTTGGGAATCACCTTGTTGTTTGTTAAGTGTACATACAACAATAATTATCACTCGAGTATTGTGATGACTTCATTGAGGCGTTGTATGGGAGGATGTATAGATCACTCATAGAGTGGTTTGGGGCTGAAGAAGTAAACCCTTTAGGAGTTGATTTAGTGAAGGATGCTCAAGATAAGGTGAGAAGTAGAGCTATCAAAAAGGATCGGTCCTTCCCCACCGGGCCCAAGCCTCGCGGGCCAAGGAATTTGAAGGGCTAGGACGGGCTGGGGTGGGATAGCCCTTCTTTTTAATTTATTTTTATTTTTTTTCTTTTCAAACTTGTAATTATATAACATCAAGAAAATGAGAAGATTTTCAAATCAAATATGGCAAACAATGGTGTTGTTTCAATAACACTAGCAGAAATTAATGATAATTAGCATGTATCTCGCATACCAGATATGCGAGTGAGATAAGAGAGTGACAAGCAAGATGGGAGGGAGGTGAGGGCGCGAGATTTGTATATGTATCCTAGATACATGCAAATTTAATCTGATTGAGTGTATCTAGAACAAATTAACCTAATTTTGAGTCCATATATTACGAGATACATGTATCTGGGTACGAAGATTCATATTATTACAACATAGCGTGTATTCAAATTATTAGATTATATACTAGTGAGATTATTGTAAATTACTCTTGAATAAAAAGTTTTGGCCAATGGGCCGACCCCGACCCAACCCCGATTAAGCCTCAAGGCCAAGGGCTTATATGGGTCGTGCTTATAAGCCCTAGTTTTAAATGGGCTTGAAAAACTCTATCCCAACCCTACCCTAATAACAGGTAGGGTTGGGCCGGCCCCATGGGCTAAGCCCATTTTGACGGCTTTAGTGAGAAGTATCCAAGATAAGCTTCTAGCATCCCAGAGTCGATGGAAAAAGTATGTGGGACAACTATCCCCAGTGATTCCACGATTCAGATACTACTCTAGTCTTACTTTAGCCAGTCTTTCCTAGTTGATTACTCGGGGATGAGTGATGGTGTCACACCTCGAGCCTATACCCCAGACGTGGCTGACACTCGAGAACCATTGTTGGCCCCAAGCGAACCCTTGGTCTGACTTACTTACTCAATGGAATACTCTAAGCATTATTACAATGATCAAATGCACTTAATTACTCAATTGTTAAATAAATTAACTTAGAATGTTTATAAGTCAACATTCAACTTGGCCAAAATGGCAACTCAAGTCTTAACATATGAAATGATAATGTAAAGACAACTGAACTACTAACTATCTATGAAGCCTCTAAAATAAATAGGGATGTCGGGACAGGACCCCAAATCATCCTAACAATGAAATACTGAAAGCTAAGCAAAAGGAGTCCTCCGGAATGCAAGGAGGCTCACCAACTGACTCCGAGTGCTCATATGGATCAATGAGACACTAGTTGATGATCCTGGTTACATGCGTCTGCATCATAAGAAGATGCAGGCCAACTAGAATCAACATATTGAATGTACGAGTATGCGAGTGAGAATGCTAAACACAACATAGGCTTGAAAAGAATCTGAATGAAACGCTTACCATTGCTTTACTCAACTCCTGAATAACTTAACTCATTATAAAGCAATAAAGCATATGTAATATATAGAAAGCATGTAAAAATAGTGGAAAACAACTTAGTTCGTTAAAGAAAATGTAATAACAAACTCAACTTTACTCATATAATAAAGTAATATAGTTTCTATGATAATTTCTCTAACCGCCAACTACCACTATGAGCCTAACTGTGATACAACATCTTGCCCACGCTGCCAGAACTATCATATACTTTACTATCATGTAGAACGTTTAACTAAGTGGATCCACTAGTCTATGCTAAAAAGCAACTTAAGGAGTCATCTAAAAAGTATGATCATTTACTACCCATGATGGCTACATGGTTTATGGAGACTTGAGTTAATATGAATTCGCATCCCCATATCAGTGCTCAATATTACTCCCAAAATATACTTAGCTCATATGTTTTTAAAACAAACTTCTTTCTTTGGTTTGAGATAATTACACAAAACTTAGCTTAAAAGCTCTCTTGGAATCAACCTTTGTTGCTCAAATGTGAAAACATTTTAAAACTCTTTGGGAATACATAGTCCCTATATACTTCTTTGAAGAAATGAACTTTAATCTTTACGCTTTACTCTTTACTCAACTTGAACTTTAAGTCTTAAAACAAAGTTAAAATGTTTGTAAAAGACTTTTGAAAACTTTATAAACTTCTATTTGACCTGCTTCTTAACTTCTAGACTTGACTTTTCATTTTCCTTGAATTGAATTATGGATTCAAGGTTCATGATCTCATGTTTATGGATGATTTCATGATGTTTAGATGTACCTAAGAGTGTGGGAATCAACTAGAAAACATAGGTACATGGCAAAGTAACTAGTACGGAAAGTTGGGGAAGAAATGGGAAGGATTGGCGTCCCTAGCGCTCTGAGAGGCGCGGGGAGCCAGAGGGTGAAAATCAGAGACAATCCTGGGGTGCGCTAGCTAACATGGCGCCCCAAGGGTGAAACGTCAGAGAGCCTTTTGGGGGCTCTGTCCGGCGCGACTCCCCACCCTTTTCCCTAGTGTTTGACGACTTTTCTTCTCTATTTTTCATCTCTAAACTCAATTGGTTCTTTCCCCAAACACTTAGAATCATTTATACCCTCAATATACATCAGATTCTACTCGAAAACAAAACTAAAAACATGGTCAATCTCAAGAAAACTCCAACAACACAACCCACAACGATTCAAACGAACTTCATCAAGAATTCAAGGGATTTACTTTCGAATCTAATAAACTTTGCTAAATTGAATCATGATTGGCATGTCGGTGAACTAACCCATTGCTATGTGATCTCACATACCTCATAGGGATCACCCCTTGACGAAATCCACAAGCTAAACTCGAACGTTCTTGACGATTCTTGATTTCTCTTCTCGTTTCTCCTCTTTTCTCTTTTCCTTTTCTCGTTTCTCCAAGCCTTAGCATCAACTTTTCTAAATTGACTAAAATTTGACTTTACCCCTATTAAACTCCTAAAAACGAATTAAAACAATTGGTAAGGAAAATACTAAAATACTGTTCCAAAATCCGGATTAGACTTTCCTTATTCAAACAACCCAACTTCCAAAGGGGATATTTCAATTATATGAACGCGAAATCGCACAAACTCAGCGGCGTTGGAAAGATTATTCCAAGAGGTTTCCTACCATCTTTGGAATTACACCTAACTCATCCTGAGCTAGGAGTTATGTCTGTTTGAAGTTGACCAAAACTCAACTTATTCTAACTTAACAAAATTTCCAGATTTTCAATCTTTCTAAAAATGACTATTTCCAATTATTAAATCCTTCCTAGTTATTTCAATTTGCGAGATATTACAGATGGATAAATTGGTATATATTGTAACGACCCGATTTCGTCATTAAGGAAAAGCCAATGGGAAAAGAATTGGACCAGAAAAACTTTTGAGTAGCAACTTGAAATTTCCTACCCTAGTCCAGATTTGGACGAAATCGGAGTCAGGCGACTATAGGGACATCTGGTAATGAATGAGAAGTGTAATAATGAAATTGATTGCATGAGTGGATAGCTAAGACGTTAAGGAACCCGTACGACTTTACAAAATTGAATTCGAGCAAGTAGAACTCCCGAAATTGATCTTAGCGTGAACGAGTGTTTTCTGAGTGTCGTGGGATGAAGGTATGCTGTGTAATGGGGGTTTGGAGCTCTTAATTCGACATTCTATTTCCATGCAAGTCGTTGTCGCGGGATTATTCCCGCCAAGGCGGGGCCTCTATGGCGGACTGGGGGCCGCTGTGGTGGGCTGGGGGCCGCCATAGCGGGACAGTCTCGATTTAAGTCGGAAATAAACCCCAAAATTGTTTTATTCTGCAAGTTTCCACTTTGAGAGCTAGGAGACGACCCTATGTGCTTTCTTAACAGTTTTCCACCATTCTTGAGGCTAAATGTAAGGTTTTAACTCCCCGAATCTGTTTTTCGATCCGTAGAATGTAAATTCATGGATGATTATCGATGGGAGAGGGTTTTGATCTAAAAATTATGATGGAAAAAATCTTAATCTGGGTATTAGGATCTTGGGTTGGTCTTGGGTCATTGGGTTTGTTATAATCCGAATAATTAGACCTTTGATTGTTGATCCTTGCATATATTAATTGTTTGTAGACCTAGAACAAGCAGAAAGAATTTGGAAAGGGAAAATTCAAGTGCCTTAGGGGATTCAAGCTTGGTTTCGAGGTAGGTAATGCTTGTAATTTCATGTTGGTGTGATATGTGTTTGTAATTGCTCATTATAATGCATGTATGCATGCGAATGTTGTATTATTGATCACCCTAATCGTAAATGAGGATAATTGAATAATTGTACGCCATGAATCACCTTTTGTTGCATGATTGTGATAATATACATTGTGATTGTGATTGTGGTTTGTTGATTGGATCGGGTGTTACGTTCCGACACACTAACTTGGATCGGTTGCCACGTTCCGACATAAATATGGGATCGGTTGCCACGATCAAGCATAATTATGGGATCGATTGCCACGTTCTGGCATAAACATTGGATCGGGTACCACAAACTGGTACACTAACAGTTTGGGTGTGGGTTCCATGAGAGGACCATTGAATTGGGTTCTGTGAGAGGACCATTGAATTATGTTGTGTATCTACTTGTGATGATTTTGTTCATAACTAGTGGTGATTGATATTGGAAGACGATATGTTGCTCTAAATTGATATAACTGTAATATGTGAGAATCATGAAACTATTCGTTGTTTGTAATAGTTGACTAATATTGTGTATGATCGGTATATGCCTATTTAATAATGATTGTGGTTACTTTCACGTGTTTCACTTATTGGGATAGCCGCGTGATCCTACCAGTACACTGTGGTTGTGTACTAATATTGCACTTGCTTGTTCTTTGTTGAGTACAGGGCAATTTCAGGCGGCTATTGTTGAGTACTGGTTACTTGCACTTGCTTGTGCTTTCGTATCTTTAGATGCGTAGTTTTTGGTTAAGTTGTTTAGTGTGGGTTGTAGTAATGGTTCTCCCACCGGAGGGTTAGTGTGGGTGTCAATCACGACAGTCTAGGTCGTGACAGTTTCCTCATATATGACTCAAAATTTATGAACATCAATCTCTTCCCCCTCGGTGTGCTTCAGACCCTTTTTTTTTCCAACACCTTAATTAATTAGTTCATCTACAAGATTATCACAAGTTTTGACACAATTTCGTACCTTAAGGCGAGAAAGTTAGTTACTAAGGGTTGTGTCTATCACTTAGTGTGAGTTAATGACTCTAGTGTTGAGATACCTCTCATTCAGTCAGTTTCAACAGTAAGAGAGTTTTCTGAAATCTTTCTAGATGATCTACCCGGAGTCCCTTCTAAGAGAGAAATAGACTTCGGTATAGACATTCTTCCATATACTCGTCCTATATCTATTCCGCCATATAGAATGGCACCAGCAGAGTTGAAAGAGCTTAAAAAGCAGTTAAAAATCTCCTAGATAAGGGCTTTATTCGACCAAGTGTCTCACCTTGGGGCTCTCCGGTCTTATTTGTGAGAAATAATGATGGTTCCCTTAGGATGTGTATAAATTACCGTTAGTTGAACAAGGTTACCATCAAGAACAAGTATCCTCTTCCGAGAATTGATGATCTTTTCAATCAACTTCAGGGTGTTTATTGTTTTTCTGAGATTAACCTCAGATCTGGCTACCATCAGTTGAAAGTAAGAGAGTGTGATATTCCCAAGACAGCATTCAGGACCCGTTATGGTCATTATGAGTTTCTGGTCATGTGGTTTGGTTTAACCAATGCACCCGTACAACGTTCATAGACCTTATGAATAGAGTATTCAAGCCTTATTTAGATATGTTTGTTATCGTTTTCATTGATGACATTCTAATCTATTCGAGGAATGAGGAAGATCATGCTAGCCATCCCAGAATAGTTCTTCAGACTTTGAAAGATAATGAGTTATATTGCAAGTTCTCTAAGTGTGAGTTTTGGCTTGAATTTGTGGCGTTCTTGGGCCACATAGTTTCCGGTGATGGAATTAGAGTTAATACCCAAAGGATAGAGGCAGTGCAGAATTGGCCTAGACCCACATCTCCAACTGATATCAGGAATTTCTTGGGTTTGCTTGGATATTATAGAAGGTTCGTAGAGGGGTTCTCGTCTATTTCATCCCCTTTGACCAAGTTGACCTAGAAAATAGAGAAGTTTCAATTGTCTGAAGCTTGTGAGAAAAGCTTTCAGGAATTGAAAAAGCGGTTGACTACTTCCGCAATTTTGACCTTACCAGAAGGTACGCAAGGCTTTGTGGTGTATTGTGATGCATCTAAAGTGGGTTTGGGTTGTGTGTTAATGCAGAATGGCAAAGTTATAGCTTATGCCTCCAGACAGTTGAAAGTCCCTGAGAAGAATTACCTAACCCAAGACTTAGAGTTAGTTGTTGTAGTATTTACTTTGAAGATATGGCGTCATTATATTGTATGGTGTTCATGTTGATGTATTCACTGATCACAAGAGTCTTCAATATGTGTTTACTTAGAAAGATCTTAATCTCAGACAAAGGAGGTGGTCAGAATTACTCAAGGATTATGACATGAGTATTCTTTATCACTCAGGAAAGGCTAATGCTGTTGTTGATGCTTTAAGTAGGTTTTCTATGGGTAGTACCTCCCATGTTGAGGAAGAAAAGAGAGAGTTAGCGAAAGATGTGCATAGACTTGCACGCTTAGGAATCCGACTGATGGATTCCACAGAAGGAGGAATAGTGGTGATGAATGGGGCTAAATATTCATTAGTGTCAGAAGTGAAAGAAAAGCAAGACCAAGATCCTATTTTGCTTGAATTGAAGGCAAATGTTCATAAGCAAAAAGTATTAGCTTTCAAACAATGGGGAGATAGTGTATTGAGATATCAAGGTAAATTGTGTGTACCAATGGTAGATGGACTCCAAGAGAGGATCATGGAAGAAGCTCATAGCTCCAGATATTCCATTCATCCGGTTTCCACAAAGATGTATCGCGATTTGAGAGAAGTTTATTGGTGGAGTAACATGAAGAAGGACATTTTAGAATATGTTGCTAAGTGTACGAATTGCCAACAAGTTAAAGTAGAGCATCAAAGGCCCGGTGGTTTGGCCCAGAATATAGAACTTCCAAAATGGCAATGGGAGATGATTAATATGGACTTCATCACGGGTTTACCAAGGTCTTGCAGGCAGCATGATTCGATATGGGTGATTGTTGGTAGAATGACAAAATCAGCCCACTTTTTGCCGACAAAGATTACCCATACAGCAGAGGATTATGCCAAGTTGTATCTTCAAGAAGTGGTTAGACTTCATGGAGTTCCGGTCTCCGTTATTTCAGCCAAAGGTGCGCAATTTACTGCACAGTTTCGGAAGTCATTCCAAAAATGTTTGGGTTCAAAGGTGAACTTAAGTATTGTCTTTCATCCTCAGACAGATAGGCAAGCAGAGCGCACTATTCAAACCTTAGAAGACATGTTGAGGGCCCGTGTGATTAATTTCAAAGGAAATTGGGATGATCACCTACCCCTTATTGAGTTCGCTTTCAACAATAGTTACCACTCTAGCATCCAAATGGCTCCTTATGAAGCTCTTTATGGGAGAAGATGCAGATCTCCTATTGGATGGTTTGAAGTGGGTGAACCTAGGTTGATACGACCTGATTTAGTCCATCAAGCTATGGAGAAGGTGAAAGTGATTCAAGAGAGGTTGAAAACAGTGCAGAGTCGTCAGAAATCCTACATTGATGTTAGGAGAAGGGAGTTAGAATTTGAAGTAGATGATTGGGTATATCTTAAAGTTTCACCCATGAAGGGTGTTATGAGATTTGGTAAGAATGGGAAGCTTAGTCCCCGATATATTGGTCCTTACAAAATGTCTAAGAGGATTGGTTATGTAGCTTATGAGTTGAAGCTACCACAAGAGTTAGCAGCGGTTCATCTGATATTTCACATCTCCATCTTGAAGAAGTGCATGGGCGATCCTTCATTGATCATACCAATCGAAGATATTGGGATCAAGGATAGCTTGTCTTATGAGGAGATTCTTGTTCAGATTTTAGATCGCCAAGTTCGCAAGTTTAGAACAAAAGAGGTAGCATCAGTCAAAGTTCTTTGGAGGAATCAATGAAATCATCCATAAATATGAGATCATGAACCTTAAATCCATAATTCAATTCAAGAAAAGTTAAGAGACAAGTCTAGAAGTTAAGAAGCAAGTCAATAGAAGTTTATAAAGTTTTCAAAAGTCTTTCACAAACGTTTTACCTTTGATTTATGACTTCAGTTGTAAGTTAAGCAAAGGGTAAAGAGTTGAGTTCATTTCTTCAAAAGTTTTAAAGGAACTAAGTATTCCCAAAAGTTTAAAATGTTTTCACATTTGATCAAGAAAGGGAAACACTGATTTCCAAAAGAGCTTTTAAGCTAAGTTTTGAGTAATTATCTCAAACCAAAGAAAGAAGTTTTGTTTTAAAACATATGAGCTAAGTATATTTTTGGGAGTAGTATTGAGCACCGATATGGGGATACGAGTTCATATTAACTCAACTCTCCATAAACCATGCAGCCATCATAGGTAGTAAAGGATCATACTTTTTAGATGACTCCTTAAGTGCTTTTTAGCATAGACTAGTGGATCCACTTAGTTAAGGCGTTCTATATGATGACAAAGTATAGGGAAGTTCTGGCAGCGTGGGCAAGACGTTGTATCATCACTTAGGCTCATAGTGCTGGTTATCGGTTAGAGAATCTACCACAGAAACTATATTATTTTATTACATGAGTAAAGTTGGGTTTGTTATTGCATTTTCTTTAACGAACTAAGATGTTTTCCACTGTTTTACAAGCTTTCTATATATTGCATATGTTTTATTGCTTTATATTGATTTAAGTTATTCAAGAGTTGAGTAAAGCCAAGGTAAGTGTTCCTTTCAGATTCTTTTCAAGCCTATATTGTGTTTAGCATTCCAACTCGCATACTCGTACATTCAATGTACTGATGCCAGCTGGCCTGCATCTTATTATGATGCAGATTCAGGTAACCAAGATCATCACCCAGCGCCTCGTTGATCTAGTTAAGCACTCAGAGTCAGTTGGTGAGCCTTCTTGCATTCCGGAGGACTTCTTTTACTTTGCTTTCAGTATTTCATTGTTAGGATGATCGGGGGTCCTGTACTGACATCCCTCTTTGTTTTAGAGGCTTCATAGACAGATAGTTATAGTGCTTTAGTCTTATTCATTTCTGTTGTATTCGTTTAAGACTTGAGTAGCCATTTTGGCTAAGACATTATTTCTTAAGTTATGCATGAGTTATATTTCTTATGTTTAAGTCTTCCGCTGAGTAAGTAAGCCAGGCCAAGGGTTCGCTTGGGGCTAGCAATGATTCTCGAGTGCCAGCCACGTTCGGGGTGTACACTCGGGGGGTGACAAACTTGGTATCAGAGCACAGAGTTCAAGAGTCCTAGGGAGTCAATGAAGCCTTGTCTGTAGAGTCCTAGTTATCGGTGTGAAGTGTGCCACATCTATAATTAGGAGGCTACAATATTTAGGAACTATCTCACTTCTTTCACACTCATTTCATGCGTTAAAGTTTGATCTCTAAAAAGTTTATTCTAATTCGTGCTTACGCGTGTTTTTCAATTAATCATACCTCCATGAAGAGTTGTCAGAGGTCGTCCTGCTAGGTGTAATGTTGAGGAACAAGGGGTACCCAACGCACCTGAAGTGCAACCCCAATGAGAAGTCACTAATGTTGAGTTCAGAGAAGTGATAAGGATGCTAAGTGAAGCTGTGACTAACCAGGTTGGGTAACAAAGAAGGGCTCGACAAGAAGAGGCTGACACTTCAAGGATCCGCGAATTCTTGAGGATGAACCCTCCAAGCTTCACTGGTTCGAGGACTACTGAGGACCCAGAGAACTTTATTGAGGAGCTGAAAAGGGTATTTGTTGTTATGCATGTTGCCGATGCTAAGAAAGTAGAACTAGTTGCATATCAATTGAAGGATGTTGCTAGGACTTGGTTCGATTAATGGAAGAAGAACCGAGCTGAGGATGCACCACCTGCGAGTTGGGCTTGTTTTGAGGAGGCCTTCTTGGGGAGTTTCTTCCCCTGATAACTGAAAGAGGCTAAGGAATGAAAATTTCTTACCCTAAAGTAGGAGTCACTAAGTGTTCATGAGTATGGGTTGAAGTTCACCCAACTATCCCGTTATGCTCCGTAGATGGTTTTGGATATGAGAAGTAGAATGAGTTTTTTTGTTGATGGGTTGTTCCGTCTGTCAAGCAAAGAGGGCAGGGCAGCTATGCTAATTGGGGACATGGATATAGCGAGGTTAATGACTTATGTGCAGTAGGTTGAGGAAGAAAAGCTAAGGGACAGGGAAGAGTTTAGAAACAAGAAGTCTAAGAAAGGGAGTGAATCCGGGCAGCAGAAAAGTAATGTGAACCGTTCGTCCTTTCAGCAAAAGCAAAAGTACACCTGCACCCAAAAATAAAGGTAAGTATAATGGTCAGAATTCGTAAAACTTCAGAGCTAGACCTGCACAGTCTCAGGGTAGTATGGAACAAGAAGGTAACTGGGGTCCTGCATGTGCTAGGTGTGGTAGAACCCACCCAGGTAAGTGTCATGATGGCCAGTCAGGTTGTTTCAAGTGTGGACAAAAGGGTCACTTCATGAAAGAATGCCTTAAGAACAAGCAAGGTAATGGAAATCAGGGCAATAAAGCCCAATCTTCATCAGTTGCACCACCAGACAGGGCTGCACCTAGAGGAGTTACATCCGGTACTGGCGGAGGAGCAAACCCTCTTTATGCGATTACTAGTCACCAAGAGCAAGAGAACTCTCCAAATGTTGTCACTGGTATGATCAAATTGTATTCTTTTGATGTTTATGCTTTGATAGACCCAGGAGCAAGTTTATCTTTTGTAACCCCTTATGTTGCATCTAAGTTTGAAGTTATTCCTGAGAAACTCTGTGAACCCTTTTGTGTTTCTACACCTGTTGGGGTGTCTATTCTAGCTGAGCGAGTATATCGTGATTGTGTTATTTCCATCAATCACAAAGATACCATGGCAGATTTGGTTGAGTTAGACATGGTAGATTTTGATGTCATTCTAGGCATGGACTGGCTCCATGCCTGTTATGCATCAATAGATTGTACAACTCGAGTTGTCAAGTCTAGATTACTAATGAGCCAATCATAGAATGGAGTAGTAGTTCAGCAGTGCCTAAGGGTCGTTTCATTTCATACTTTAAGGCGAGAAAGTTAGTTACTAAGGATTGTGTCTATCACTTAGTCTAAGTTAATGACTCTAGTGTTGAGATACCTCTCATTCAGTCAATTCCAATAGTAAGAGAGTTTCCAGAAGTCTTTCGAGATGATCTACCCGGAGTCCCTCCTGAGAGAGAAATAGATTTTGGTATAGACATTCTTCCAGATACTCGTCCTATATCTATTCCGCCATATAGAATGGCACCAACAGAGTTGAAAGAGCTTAAAGAGCAGTTACAAGATCTCCTAGATAATGGCTTTATTAGATCAACTGTCTTACCTTGGGGCCCTCCAGTCTTATTTGTGAGAAAGAAAGATGGTTCCCTTAGGATGTGTCTAGATTACCGTCAGTTGAACAAGGTTACCATCAAGAACAAGTATCCTCTTCCGAGAATTGATGATCTTTTCAATCAACTTCAGGGTGCTTCTTGTTTTTCTAAGATTAACCTCAGATCTGGCTTCCATCAGTTGAAAGTAAGGGAGTGTGATATTCCAAAGACAACATTCAGGACCCGTTATGGTCATTATGAGTTTCTGGTCATGTGGTTTGGTTTAACTAATGCACTCGCAGCGTTTATGGACTTTATGAATAGAGTATTCAAGCCTTATTTAGATATGTTTGTTATCGTTTTCATTGATGACATTCTAATCTATTCGAGGAATGAGGAAGATCATTCTAGCCATCTTAGAATAGTTCTTCAGACTTTGAAAGATAAAGAGTTATGTGCCAAGTTCTCTAAGTGTGTGTTTTGGCTTGATTATGTGGCGTTCTTGGGCCACATAGTTTCCAGTGATGGAATTAGAGTTAATACCCAAAAGATAGAGGCAGTGCAAAATTGGCCTAGACCTACATCTCCAACTGATATTAGGAGTTTCTTTGGTTTGGCTGGATATTATAGAAGGTTTGTAGAGGGGTTCTCGTCTATTTCATCCCCTTTGACCAAGTTAACTCAGAAAACAGTGAAGTTTCAATGGTCTGAAGCTTGTGATAAAAGCTTTCAGGAATTGAAAAAGAGGTTGACTACTGCCCAATTTTGACCTTACCAGAAGGTACGCAAGGCTTTGTGGTGTATTGTGATGCGTCTAAAGTGGGTTTGGGTTATGTGTTAATGCAGAATGACAAAGTTATAGCTTATGCCTCCAGACAGTTGAAAGTCCATGAGAAGAATTAGCCAACCCATGACTTAGAGTTGGCTGCTGTAGTATTTGCTTTGAAAAATTGGTGTCATTATATTGTATGTTGTTCATGTTGATGTATTCACTGATTACAAGAGTTTTCAGTATATGTTTAATCAGAAAGAGCTTAATCTCAGACAAAAGAGGTAGTTAGAATTACTCAAGGATTATGACATAAGTATTCTTTATCACCCAGGTAAGGTTAATGTTGTTACTGATGCTTTAAGCAGATTTTCTATGGGTAGTACCTCCCATGTTGAGGAAGAAAAGGGAGAGTTAGCGAAAGATGTGCATAGACTTGCACGCTTAGGAGTCCGATTGATGGATTCCACAGAAGGAGGAGTAGTGGTGATCAATGGGGTTGAATCTTCATTAGGGTCAGAAGTGAAATAAAAGCAAGACCAAGATCCTATTTTGCTTGAATTGAAGGAAAATGTTCATAAGCAAAAAATATTAGCTTTTGAACAGGGGGAGATGGCGTATTGAGATATCAAGGTAGATTGTGTATACCAATGGTAGATGGACTTCAAGAGAGGATCATGGAGGAAGCTCATAGCTCCAGATATTCCATTCATCCGGGTTCCACAAAAATGTATCACGATTTGAGAGAAGTCTATTGGTGGAGTAATATGAAAAAGGGAATTGCAGAATTTGTTTCTAAGTGCTGAATTGCCAACAAGTTAAAGTATAGAATCAAAGGTGTAACATCCGACAATTTGAAATAACTATAGAGAAGCTGGAAATCGAAAATAGTCATTTTTGGAAAGATTCAGAATCTGGAAAATTTGGTTAAGTATGGGAAAAAGTGAGTTTCTGGCCAACTTTGAGCAGTTATAACTCCTAGCTCAGGATGAGTTAGGAGTAGTCTCAGTTATGTTTGCGAAGCTCATGGAATGATCTTTCCAACGCCACCGAGTTTTCTCGATTCCGAGTTCGTATGAGTGAGTTATGCCCTTTGGAAGTTGGGCAGTTGGCAGGGAAATCCGTCCGGAAATTTTAAGGGCATTTTGGTCTTTTCACTAACCAATTCTTTTGGCTATATTGTTGTGTTAGACTGAGTTTTTGATCAGTTTGTCCCATTTTAAAAGAGTGAGAGTTAGGGCTTGGGAGATAAGAGAGAAAGAAGAGAAAAAGAAGAGGAGAAAGGGAAGATCAAGCAAGGAGATCATCGTGGATATCGTCGGGGGTGATCCCTACTAGGTATGTGAGTTCATAGTATTGTTTGGTTCTTTCCCCCACACGCCAAACTCGTTTAATTTCGGGGAAAAAAAAGATTGATTATGTTTGTTGAAGTTGTTAGTTGTATTTGATGAAGTTGTTGGTTATGATTGTGTTGAAGTTCTTGTGATTTGGGACATGTTTCCGGTTGGTTTTTGAGTTGAATCTCTTGTATGTTGAGGGATTTTATGATCCTTAGTGTTGGGGTTGGTCCTTTCCCCCACACTCCAAATTCGTTTTATTTTCAAGAAAAGAT
>JAJOOR010028249.1:0-20822 GCA_036250505.1 Solanum acaule | reverse complement strand
TTCATTAAATATCCTAAACATTCT
This sequence comes from Solanum acaule, assembly GCA_036250505.1. Taxonomy (NCBI): domain Eukaryota; kingdom Viridiplantae; phylum Streptophyta; class Magnoliopsida; order Solanales; family Solanaceae; genus Solanum; species Solanum acaule. The sequence continues at coordinate 20,798 of JAJOOR010028249.1, read as the reverse complement.
CCCAAGTCACATGATTCAACAATATTTTGTGCTTTTATTGCTCCATCTAATATATTCTACTTCCGTTCAGGTAGCATACCTCACATTCTGTGTAACAAATGAAGCATGAAAATTTATTACCTCTGCTGTACATAGTTGCGAAAATTTATTACCTTCTGTTGTACATAGTTGCGTACCCTTGGGGATGCAGTAATACATCTAAGAAATTATTCCACCGAACGTACTCCCCTCTGGATGCAGTAAAAGCAACATGGACTAAATGCCCTGTCCAAGCCAAGAAAACTACGCCAAAGAGTCCTGACAAATGGTGCTTCAGCCGAGATTTGGCTTTTTTTATCCAGAAAACATTGTTTCTTAGTTGTACCGTATTCTCAATGGGTCATTTTGATATGTGATTCCAATTGACATTTACAAACCTTGTAGTCCCTGCATTTTATATTAATATTTCTTCATTCTATACATTAGATCTCTGATTCTATTTACTTTGGTCGTGTTGGGCCGGGCTTTGCCCGGCCATCATTACTAGTTGAAATATATAACACAAAATACAATATTCTAGGTTGCATAATTTTGGAAAAATTTCCTAATAATATTTGTATGGTTTTAATTTTTTAAAACTTTTAGTTTAAAAATGTCATAATATTAAAGTTTATAGTGACACAGAGACCTAAAAGAGAGAGAGACAACAATCAAAGAAGTTAGCTTTGTTCAGACACCTCTGATTCTTTCTGCTCTGCTTTTTGGTGCAACAGTCAAGACCTTCAGTGGGACCCACATAAATATTTCATGTAACAATTGAAATTAATCAACTTTTTATTTTCAAAATGAAAGAATAATATTTGAATATTCTAAAATCAAATTTAAAGTTGAATTTCGAAGATTTTATAACCAAAACATATTTATACTATCTTACCCTATGAATTTGGTATTATATTCTCAGTTTGTATTTAATTCTTTGGCACTGAACACAATCTTGAGTAAAGTTTTTCAATAGAATACAATATATTTTTACACTCTTTAATGGAGTAATAATTTTGATTCAAACGCTATTTTGAAAATATTATAATTTCATGAGAAAAGGATTTTGGGATGCTAAATAGGCCTTTAGACATGATTTTAAAGTTTTTGTCTAAATATGCATTTAGATATCAAAACTTATACTTATCATTTTTTTTCCTCGTATCATAATTTTTTTATAATTTATGAAAATTATTATAATTTTCTTAATTATACTTTTTAAACAATGTAATAATTAGAATATCCTGCATTAACTAATTATATATTTTTATATTTCTTTTATAGATAAATGCATGTGATTGAATGTTATTATAATATTTCAAATATGTATAAAATCTTACATAACTAATTATTCTAATATAATCTCCCCACACGATACGTTCAAATTCTTCACGTCTAACATGAATTTTTTTTTACTATAAAATTTAAAATTATAAAAAAGAAAAATAATAATAAAATACTAGACTTATAAGTGAAGTTTTAAATGATAATAAAATTGAAATTGATTGCCTACCTTTTAAGTGAATTTGATATCCAAAAATCAAAACACTAAATTAAAGTTTCAAATATCATAGACAAACGCCAATTTTATCAAAATTTTAAAGGCATAGTTTCAGATATGTACAATAAAGTAATTAGTTTATAAAAAAATTCATCAAAATTTTAAAGGGATGGTTTCAAATATATAAGAAAAAAGTCAAAGCACATAAAAAGTATGCACTGTGAGTATACATTATGATACATTAAAAAGGCTAAATAGTTTATTTATACTTTGCATAAACACTGGTAATACATTATGATACACTCTACATAAAGTATATACTGACTATACATGAAGTATACACTGAATATTAAATTTCGAACAATGCAAAATCTCCTTTGAATTATAGGGTAAACAACACAAATTCTACTAATTTAGTAGTTAATTACCTTCCTTCCTGTGAATTTGCAATATTACAAATGCTATCATAATTCACACCTCAGATACATGTATACGTATCCACATACGTGTATATTGAATACATGTTAGCCAAATACATATAATCAAGTGTATTTAAACAAAAAATATAACTGAAAGACATGATTTAAGGAGGAAATCGCGTGTGTAACAACTTTTGAGTATCTTAAATTCCTGATAATTACGAACTTTTTTAGTTCAACAGAAGTGAAATATCATTGTATTGTTAACAATCATCTATTTGAAATTTAATAATAAATACATATACATGTTCAGATCCTTCATTACTTAAGGGATCGATACGACTCAGATCTTGATTAACATTGCAGCTTGTTGGATACACATATATTTGATAATAAATCTTTTGTCAGACAAAATTAGACACAAGACTTAATTAAACTACTACTTATCGAATACACATTTATCTGATAATAATTTTTTATACCAAACAAAATTAGATATAAAAAATAAAAAATAGCATTATCAAATATATGTCATTTTATTGTATACAATACAAGATTCAAAATCTTTTTGAGTGAAAGATACATAACATTAATTTCAACTATATAGAGGAATTAAAAAAAAAAACCTCAACAAGCAGATTTAATTGCTTTATTTTTTGATGATTTAGTAAAGAAAATCATGTGAAGAGGAAGAATGGAGAGATGAACATGGGATGAGAGATTGAGTTAATTAGGATTGAAAATGTGAACTGAGGGATAGATTATCCTCCAAAATAATTTTAAAAAATGTGAATTGAGAGATAGATTCTATAAAATTTTGCTATTCTGAACTATTTTTGTAGGAAGTGGTGTATCTCACTTCAAATATGATACATAAATTAAATAGTGAAATGGTAGATAATTATTTAAAAATATAGATTAAATTAGATTACTTATATATATATATATTTTTTTTTTATTTTTTTTATTTTTTACCTCCCCTATGAGCTCTCACCCCTTTTGCTCCCTTGATGACTCGAACTTGCAACCTTTGGATTGGAAGTGAGGGGTGCTTACCATCCGAGCAACTCCCTCTCGTCAGATTACTATATATGATATATATCATTTTTCCTAAATTATATGAAGAAATGGGCCAAATTATATCATTGGGCCGACAGCCTTCATTTGTGTGGAAAATGCAAATATGAATAAGAGGAATAAGGTCGGTGAGCCTACTTAATTGGAATGTTCTGTCAGCAGGTCGACAAAACACGTCACTCCTTCTTCTTTTTTTTGTAATTTTTTATTTAAAAGAGAAAAATAATAATTATAAGCAGTGTTTTATATAGTACGGGACGAGACGTAAGCCTTGAGACACGGGGCATAAGTCACATAGATCTACAGGGCATAGTCTCATGTATATTCAATTTTATAATTTTATTACTAATAAAATAAGTAAAAGTAAACCTTTCAATGATAATATAAATAATTTTTTATAAATAACCTATAATATATAGAAATTATATTATGATTTTTATTTGAGATAAATATTAATAATCAATAATGAAGACAAAAAAATTATAATTACTATTTGAGAAATATCAGTACACCAATAATAAAAAATATGATTTAAAGCAAAAAAGATTCAAAAAAATAAATTAAAAACGCCCGGGACTACGTTTTTACGTCCAGGACTTACGTTTTTATGCTCAAGACTTACGCCTCAAATTTTAGAACTTACGCCTTATGAATCTACGTCTTTAATTTACGCCGCAAAGCATTTTTAATACACTCCGCCCTAAAACTCGCCCCAAAAATGTTTTTGAAAACAGTGATTATAAGACATTAGGTATTTTTCAAATTCAAAATATTGAGATGTTATTCTCTTTGGGCAAATTTGATGGTTAAATTTTAAATATTCTTGCAGTAAGTATATTCAAATATACTAATTAACTAAAAATATAGTCAAATTTTAACTATTCTTTTGTAGAAAGCATGGTCAAACTCCAACTCCAACTACAGATCCAAAAATTTCATACAAAATGAAAGATATTTAATTTTTGTGGTCAAACATTCACTAACTTTTTAGCGGGACATAAATTTATGTTTTATTATAATATCAAATAAGTTATGTCCCGCTTCACCAAAATAATTAGAAATAAACATACGAACTAATCGATAGAGATTCAACATATACACTATATATATAAGAAAGTAATTTTAACCATACATAAAAATAATATAATTAAATTTTTTTATCAAAGGAGATTCAAATAAAACCTTTAGCTCCAAAATAACTATGCTTCTGCGACCTACGCATCCCTTTACTTATGAAAATACATAAACTTCAAATTTTGAATCAGTACGTCGTTCTTCCAACTAAGTGATTCTTAACGTAAGTAGTGTGTAGTATGGAAAAAGGTTGCATGTTTAGGGTAGGTATCAAGGCAACAACTAGAGATGCTTGACGTGCATTTTGAGAAGCCTTAACTTCACCACTCAATTATGCATTTCTTAACAAACTCAACATTCCAATAATTATTGTTTCTACCTTTCTAAAGCAAAAAAAGCCAAATAAAGCTAATTAGACACTATTTGCTTTAGCCTTTCACCAACCACAAAATTTCTCCATGCTTTATTTTTGTCTCTGTCTTTGTGTATATATAAGAAAAAAGCCTTCTTCAACACGTACTATCACCCCCTTTTTGGCTTTTTCTTCTAACAACTTTGACCTCTCAAGTTAAACTTTTTCCATCTTTCAGATTTTGATTTAGGAAACTTATACTCAGGGTTGTTAATGATACGGTTTGATCGATTATTTTTTAAAAATTATATTATTCCAATTTTTTGGTAATTTTATAATATATAATTAAAATTAGTTTTTTTAAAACCATCCCAATCATATCAGTTTCTCTTCGGTATCGGTACGGTTCGATTAATTTTTAATTTTTTTTATAATTTTTAAAATATCACCTCAAAATATACTATTATTAAAATATTTCTTCCGCAAATATGTTCTTGAAGAAGAACTTTAATTCTTCATCAAGAAGACAAAAATGTAAAATCTTAACTTGTTGTCGTATTGTTTGATCTTAAACATTTAATAGGAGTGTTTGCATATGTTTTGTTGTATTGTTTGATAGAGTATCTATTACAGTATCTTTTAATTTTAAACCTAATTAAGTAAAGGTTAATTAAAGAGTAAAGACCCAAAGTTGTCAAATCACTAGAGGTTTAGGACCTAGGTTATATTTATATTAAAAAATTATTATAAAATATATTTATATATATTAAATTTAACATATTGTTGATATATAAAATATATTTACATACATGTAAGGTTATTCAGTTCAGTTCGGGATTTTTTTTTTTTCATAAATTAAAAAGACTATCTCAATTGTTTGGGATGGTTATACACTTAAATAAAAGGCCACAGTTTTATTGAAAAAATAACATAAATCGGTTTCGTTGGTTCGATCAATTTTTCATATTCTTTTGACACCCCAACTCCTATCGTCATATTTGCTATCACTTCATCTTTTTTCAATGGACAAAAAACTAATAAATATAATGTATAGTTACTATGTTATTCATATTTATTTGATATTTTTATTAGAATTGAGCATTATTAAAAAGAACTATCTCTTATGAATATGGGTTATGATGGAATGTTTGGGATTCCTCTACGCTTAACAATCTCACAAAGATAGAAGTAAGAACGGTGTATATCAATCTTATATCTTCTCAAATTCCACTTGTAGAATTATACTAGTTATGTTGCTATTCCTATTAGGACCGAAAATAAGCAAGTGTAATGCGGAAGCTAGCAAAGTAAACCTCGAAAGACCATGAGTAAGAAGACAAACAAAAAATATACCAAAAGACACAAAGATTTAACATGGTTCAGTCAATCGACCTACATCCACAAAGGAGATGAACAATCCACTATAAATATGAGAGTACAAAATATAAAGGGAAATAACCTAAGCCAGTTTACTCGGAATACAAGGAGGTTCACAAATTCTCCCCCACAACCAAAACTCTCAAAACCCTAGGACTACATTGTGAATGTTGATAAAGTTAGAAGGAACAAGCTTATATTTATAGAGTCCTAAAATCTTTCCTACAAGAAAATAACTAGTCAAAATATTAAAACCTTTTCCTAAAAGGAAAACCTATTTATGGTAAGAAATCAGGACAAATAAACCCCAACAAATCTCCCCCTTGGCCTGAATTTCTGACAAAATAAATTTGTCCGCCTTCTTCACATAATCTTTAGGATCTTGCATCTCTTCTCCATAATCTCCTCCATCAAATCTACGTCTCGACATAGAGAACCTCTCTGAAACAATTTCTCCAACAAAAATCTTTATTACTGTCAAAAAGGTTGCAGCTAGGACTACACCCACCAAGATGAACATTCATCTCTAATATGGTTCCATCCTTGAACCAAAACTCTGATACTACTTGTTAGGATAGAAAATAAGCAGGTGTAATGCTGAAGCTAGCAAAACAAACCTCGAAAGACCATGAGTAAGAAGACAAACGAGAAATATACCACAAGATACAAAGATTTAACGTGGTTTGATCAATCGATATACATCCACAAAGAAGATGAACAATCCACTATAAATATGTGAGTAGAAAATGTAGAGAGAAATAACCACAACAAATTCACTCGAAATACAAAGAGGTTCACATATTCTCCCCCACAACCAAAACTCTCAAAACCCTAGGACTACATTGTGAATGTTGATTAAGTTAGAAGGAACAAATCTATATTTATAGAAACCTAAAACCTTTTCTACAAGAAAAGGACTAGTCAAAATATTAAAATTTTTTCCTAAAAGGAAAACCTATTTATGGTAAGAAATCAGGACAAATAAACCCCAACAATTTCCTCCGTCTCTATTTACTTGTCAAATATTTTCTAATTTGATGTCCCTGTTTACTTGTCAATTTTGACAAATCAAGAAAGGACATTTTATTTTTTTTCCTATTATACCCTCAATTTATTAACATTGAGTTAATATCTGAAAAATGTAGTGAGTAAATATATTTGGAATCATATCAATTAATATAATAAAAATGGCAAACTCATTATACCAATCAATATTTTCTCAATAGGTATGCTTAGGTGTGTTAAGTCAAAATTTGACGAATAAAAAGGGACAGAGGGAGTATCTGTTTGGTTGACAGATCCAAAATTAATAGAGTAATTATTAGGTGATAAAAAGATTTTGAAAGTGTTAAAATTCATGTTACTCTCTCTGTCACTTCTTAAGAAACTATAAATAGAAGGGTAATTTTACTATATCATTCTTTGAATTTAATAAATACAATGTCTTAAAAATGTAATAGGGAAATGACTATAATTAATGATAAGGTAAATTCTGAACTATGTGTAAATTTATCCATTGATGTCATAAAATGGACAAGTATTATTGGACATCCCAAAATAGTATAGTGAACAACTATTGTTGGATGAAGGGAGAACAAATAATTAAGCAATAATTCTTTGGATAAAAGTATTGAAATGTGTACTCCTTCGTCATATTTTAACTAGAGGTGTGTATCGGTCGTTTTAAGTATTATCGGTTCGGTTTATCAATTTTCGATTTTAAATATGCTAAATCGATAATCAAACCAATAAGATATTTGTTTTTGATTTTCGGTTTAACCAATAAGAAAATATTTTCACAACAAATATATTTCTTGTTTAACAATTTGACGCAAAATAAAAAAGAGAGAAACCAAATTACTCATTGAGTGCAAAAATTCTTCTTAGTGTAGTAAAGGTATAGCAAATACTCACTTTTTTACAACCCTAGCAGTTGCCTAACCCTTGTTGTCGCCGTTGCAAACCCTAAGCGTCGTCGTTCTTAATTCTTTAGTTTTGACGTTGTGGACCTAAATAATAAAGTAATACTAAAATCTAAAGGGTAAATACAGAGAACAAAGTTAAGTAGTGTTAATTGTGTAGAGTCCTTATAGTTATAGTTTAATATAGTGATTATACTAAATTTTTTGTTTGATATTATGTATGACTAAAAATTAAAGTAGTAAATTATTATATTAGGTTATCGGCTAACCCAATAATCTAATATTAAAAAATCAATATCTAACCGATATTTCAATATTTTTTATAAAATCATTAAATAACCCTTAACCCAACAACGCAATAACAATAAGTCAATAACACTTTTTTCGGTTCGGTCTATCGATCGATCATTTTTTGAACACCTTTAACTTCCACTTTAAACTCTTTTTTTACATCCATTAAGAAAGAAAAGGGAAAAGGGGATGATATACCCATCGACTTTGTCATTTAAAGTTGATATATCTCTCGTTATGAAAATGACTCATATATACTCTTACCGTCAATGGTGAATTTAGAGGGGAAAAATTGGACATCGGAATCCGTGGTCTCTTCATAAAATTAAATATTTTATGTATATATTTTTTAAAATTTGTATAATATTATATTCTGACACCCATATTACAAGAAGTCTAAATGGTCCACATGGTTAAATGTTGATCATTTCACCTTGAGGACTAAGGATCAATTCCCACTTTATACAAATGTTGGGCTCTGCTTACTGTTATACAAATAGCTCACATATATCATACTCTTACAAAAGGAGCTCACATATACTCTTCACGTGAAAAACAAATAGTTTTAAATTTATAATTTGACTTTTAATTTAAAAAATATTCATGTAGGGGTATATATGATCCTCCTAGCAAAGTTCAATGTATATTTTAATCTTCTTCATACATTAAAATTAATGTTTTTACTTCTAGGGAAATGGTATATGTGAATCATTTGTATAACAGTAGGGGTATATATGAGTCACTTTCATAACAAGGGGTATATCAACTCTAAATGGTAAAGATGATGGTATATCAAGTCCTTTACCCTTAAGAAAATATAAGATATAGTTTACTAAGTTATTCTTATTTATTAGATATTTATTTATAAATTGAGTAGTATTAAAAAGAATCATCACCAACAACATGGGTTGTGGTGTAGTGGTGAAACTGCTCCACCCTTAACTAGAAATCTCAGGTTCGAGTCCTGAGTCCAAATTTAATCAAAGTTCCAATGTAGGCTCCGGACTTCGAAAATCCAGGATTTGAATTGATGTCCTCTCATTGATTCCTCCTAAATTGCATTGATTTATCCTAATCTTCTTGAGTTGAAGCAACTATTAAAATAAGATGGGGGAGTAACTGTTAGGGTTTTACCCTGATTTTCTTACCTTATTTGAAGTTTATTTTCGTAAAAAAAAAAGACAAAACATTATCATAAATGTGTTTACTTTCCTTGAAAGGGAATTATAATATTCTTCCATATTTGGTTTATTCTTTTCTTAGAGGAAAAGTTTGGAGATCTATAAATTGAAGATCTCTATTCTCATAGCATAACACAATAGAATCCACAATGTAGTTGTTTAGAGAGTTTTGTTTATGGGGAGATTTTCTCTCTACAGTTTTTATGTTTTTATTAGTTTTTAATTATGTAGGCCAATTGGTCATATCAAATAATAATATTATGTCTTTTAGTATAGTTTTATTTGTTGTCTAACTTATCAACCATATTATTTGCAATTGTAAACTTCCGCATGACGCCTTAATCACCTTCATAATCCAACAGTAACGACGCTAGTGAATGTGTTTGATAAAACATGCATGTAAGTATTTTTGTTAAGATGGTAAAATGCCCTTAAAAGTTTTTTCAAAAATTACAAAAAAACATCTAAGTATGCAAGGATAGAATATATTAAATTTCTGAATATAAGATTATAGATTGACTTAATGGTTGAGGGATTCAAAATTTAGTTCAAGGTTCCAAATTTTAAATATCAAGTATTATATATTTTTATTTTCAATTTTTTTTGAACTCATTAATGAAAATTTTAGGTCCACCACAGTATACCTAATACAAGAGGGTAATTCTACAGATGAAAACAAGAAATGGCAAACTTGCCTTTAAGGAATGGGGGATTGGATTCCCATGCAGAAATCCTTTTTGAGTCCCTTTCAATCTTTGCTTTCGGTTTAGTGAGCCCAACTTATTCTCTAGATATAGTGATATATACATTTACATAATTATAAAATATAATAAAATTATATAATTTTTTAGCATATATATACTTATACATGTTTTTGTTTGTGTATTAAAATTCTTAGTCACTAGTCCACCCCTACTTCACTCGTTCCTAATTGTCAAAGTTCGTTGACGTTTCAGTTGACCACTGGAAAATCGATGTCACTTTGTCGGAGATCGTAGTTTTTGAAGGCTTTTGTGCACATACAGTTTGAAAACACATACATTTGATTCAATTGGCCACACCTAAAGTTGATGTTTTCACGTACATACACATACTTATCTGTTTTCACCAACAAGGATACTTGTGGTGGAGTGATAAGTACTCCTTCATCCTTAACCAAGAGGTCTCGGGTTTGAGCCCCTTTGGGTATGGAATCGCCTTTGTTAGGGACCGTTTTACCCTCCACTGTAGAACTTCCCGACGCGAATCCAAATTTAGTCGGACTCCAATGTGGATACCGGACACCAGATGGAAAAAAAAATTGTCTTTCATATTTATATAATAGGTGTATGCATCACCTTGGTTTCTTCTCATGTTTATCTTTTAATATTTAAATGGCAAACAATATAAATGACACTAGTTTAGGGCCTAATTATGTGGCTTTTTATGTGTTTTTGAAATTATCATTTGTGTCAGATTTTAGTCCCCAAATACATTGAGTAAAAAATTAGATGTAATTTGTTTCAGATACATTGTATTCAAGCGTGTTTGACATGTATATGAGATACTCACTCTCTCGCTCGCCTCCCTCCTATCTTTTTCGCCTCTCTCCCTATCTCGCTCGCATCTCTCCCTATCTATCCGTATTTCAAAATGTATATGTGTAGAATGTATCTGGTAAATCAGATACATGTATTTAGCTAGTGTGATTCATGTGTATATGGGATATACTAACTCTCTCACTTGTCTCTCTCCTATCTCACTCGCCTCTCTCCTCTCTTGCTTGGCTCTCTTCCTTTTTCTCTCTCCCAATCACCTCTCTCTATGTATCTATATATCAAAATGTGTCTCGTAGTAAAAATCATGTAATTTTCTATTTTAGGATTCCATTATAAATAAATTTTATCCTCAGTATATTTAATAGTGATCAATATACCATCAAATATATTTAGAATAATGGTGGAACTTTCGTCTAAGTGGCCGACTTGATTTACTGTTTATTTTTTTAATTGATATACATAAATTATATATTAATTATTCATGATTACCCATATTAACTTGAATCACATAATAGAATATATGCATTCACCCCCTATTTTTAATGATTAAGTTAACGACTTTTTAAATTAATTTTTCTTATTAAGTCATTCATGAAAAGAAGGAAGATGAAAATGATGGTGGAGAATAAATGATTAATGAGTATGGTGATCTCATGACTCTATTTTTTTATTCACCAAGGATAAGAAAGAAGAGAAAAGAGAGGAAAATAAGTATAAAGTACAAAATTTCATATATTTAAGGGTTAATTATATTTTGTTTCTAAAGTTTTCCTAATGGTAAAAAAATTGAACATTTTATTGTTTTTGATACATTTTTTGATTGTCTGATACATTATAAATGATATATTACTTAATGGAGGAATGTATTCGAGAGGGGATAGAGATGTCTATGAGAAGGAATTTTGTAATGTTTTTTTAATGATAGAAAATTTTAAAAATATCTTAAGTTATTTATTTATATAATTTGATCGGAAAATTTTTAAAATTGGAGAACTAAAGGCAGTGATGATGGCAAGCAGAGGCAATCATATTTTGGCGTAATACATAAGAAAAAAAATATAAAGGAACAAAAATTCATGTGAAAGTAATTATGTTGACAGGAAGATTTTATAAATTTAGGAAATTAAGGTTGTGTTTGGCAAGAAGAAAAAAACTTAAGTGAGTTTTTTTTAATATTTGATAAATAAATAGAAAATACTATCTTTAAATATATATAATTTAGACAAATACTATTGAAAAATGGAATGAGACTGGATACAAAATTATTTTTTCCTACTTTCACTACATAGTTTAATAATCTTAAAAATATTTATATATAATTAAAACAAACACTATTGAAAATGGGATGAGATTGGGTACATAATTAATTCTCCGTGCTTTCACTATGTAGGTTATTTTTCTTATTTTTGAAGAGCTTATTTCTTTTAAAAAATAATTTAAAAAATATTGATTAATTAAACATGAAAAAAAAATTAAAATATTTTTTCTTATACCAAATACACCCTTGATGATTAAGACAACATATGCCTACATCAATTATGTCAATGGTATAGTGGCACTAAATTGGAGTCCATCGTCTATGCTATGTTTTGCGCATGCAAAATCCTTAGGGTGGTTGGTTTGTCGACTAGTTATAATGAAATTAGTACAGAAAATCAAACCATCTTGAATTAATATGATGGAGATGAAATTTTGAGAGTTGTTATAAAATATTATAGATTAGATGTTCACTATATCAAGAAGTTAATTACTTTTACTAATTATCTGCATTATTTCCCTTTATTATATTATAACCTTTATTTTTTATAATCAGTATTCTTGTAGCCTCACCTCTATAATCTCTCCCATTATCTTCATGATTAATGTCATTTTTATGATTAATTTTTTGTATGTCTCTATGCAACATTATAAATAGAGGCATAAGAGTTAATAGTGTATACACTCGAATATTTAGAAGAATAAAAAAAGCTCTCTCATTTTTGGTTTCTCTATTTCTATTGCTCTGATTTTCTATATTTCTTGTCTTATTTTGCTTTAGTTTTACAACAAGAGTCAATTAATTAATTTTTATGTTTTTTTGAAATTATTAGTTATTGTGATTTTATAATAAATTTTACGTTATTTTAAAAAATAAAATATGTTACTCTCCCTATTTCAATTTACGTGACACAGATTTATACGGTGTTTGAATATTTTAACTTATTAATTAATGTGATTTATAATACCTTTTTGCATAGTTTTTAAATAATATTGTTACTTCTCCTATTCCAATTTATGTGGCATTGATAAAATTTTAAGATTCAGTCAATTTTTATTATATTTTAAGTTATTAGTTATTGTGATTTATAGTACTTTTAATGTAATTTTCAAATACACGTCATATTTTTTTTGTTAATAAGACAATTAAATTAAAACGAAGAAAATATTAAAATGAAGCTCACATCTTTAACTACTAGCACACAATTCAAGTACGTACGTCGTCTATGAACTCTACATTATATATATATATATATATATAAAGACAAAGAATAAAAAGTGGGACTACAATTTGATAATGCCCAAAAATCTATCGCGCATGAATTTTTGGTGAGGTAACCTAGCTAAAAGATGAGGACCAACGACAAATTTGGAGTGCTTTAGAGGTCATGAGTTGGGCAAATTTTGCTATGAGAAAAAATAAATGTAGCTTAATGTATAAAAAGGGTTAAAAGGATATATTATTATTTTAATTATTTTATATCTAAATAAGCTGTTGAGTATATTATTATTCGAGGTAAGAATTGCTTATCTCAGTATTAATTAGGGGTGTACAAATTAAATTGAATTGAAAATCGAATCAAATCGCAATTTGAGTCATATCGAAAAAAACTCAGACTAATGATTTGGCTTGCTATTTGAAAAAAAAAATTCGACTATACTTGGGTTGATTTAATTTTAACTAAAAAAAGTCAACCCAAGACCAAACTAATCCGACATTATACATATAATTTTTAAAATTTATTTTATTCATAAAAGTATTCACTTTGATGTAATATTTAAATATTACTTATAAGTTTTCATAATTTTTATCTTTTAACATATTTTTTCAAGTTTTTTGAGACTTAGAATTTTGAATGGTCCAATAAAGGTTATAGTCCATAGATATTAGTAACTCTAATAAAGCTCAATTCGAAATCAAATCAATACTATGCTAACAAATAAATTAATTAAATAATGTTGAATATTTGTTCTTTAGTTTTACATTGGTTTAGACATTTAAAATACATAATCTAATTTTACTTTTATTTTAATGTTTAATCATGCAACTAATACTTATTCGACTTATTTTAGCATGATTTAGTATTTTTAAATTATGATTATTTTCATTATGACTTTGCAATATTTATTTTATATGATGATTTCATTATTATTTTTTATTGAATATTTTTGTGTCATCACTCATCTCATATTTTTGTGTTATTTTCTTAAGAAACACCTTAGATAGTTGTATTTTGATTGGACTAAAGAAATATTTGGAGCACAAGTTAATTATATGTTTGTATGCATACTTTTACCGGAAAATCCAAAAACCTGAAAAAATTCGAGGTTTATTAGTTTGGTTTGATTTAAAAATTTTAAAAATCGACACAGTGGTTAGGTTTTGTTTGGTATTTGAAAAATTTGAACCAACCCGAGGTTGAAAAAGTCGAAAAAACCCAAATTTTATTAATTTTATTTGGTTTATAAATTTAAATATTTTACACAAATAATTTGATTTGATATTTGAAAAATCTGAAACAACCCATTCATGTACACCCTTAGACTATTAGCTATCAATCTTGAAATAAATTATTTCAAATGTTATACTTAAAAAAAAAAAAAATTATTTCAAAATTATTTTCTATTATCCATCATATCAAATGTGTCCTTGGTCTCATAATTTTGCCCTACCAACTTTCTTTAACTTTCAGAGCAGTAAGCCAGTAATATTTAATTTGGGTGTTAAATTGTCCATTTATTTTAGATATTTCAATAAAATATTTTAAAAATATTTATGTTATTATTGTACATACATAATCAATATACAGTAGTTCGAGGTTTCTCCTTTCAGTTTCAATTTATTAAGTTCGGTGACCTAATAAATATTATGTTATTATTGTACATAATCAATTTTTGATGTTTTAGAAAACAAGAAGTTAAATTTTGATTAGTATTTTAATTTTTTGAATAACACTTCCAACATACTAATTTTTCCATGCCCAAAACTCGGACTTGAGTTTCAAATTTATCATTGTTGCTCCAAGCAATGAAGTACTCCTTCTGTTCCTATTAAGTTGTCACCATTTCAAGTTTTGCATTCTTGAGATATGAAGTAAGTTTATTATTGTACCCTTATTTAGCGTTCTTTTGAAGTCAAGTTTTCAATAAATGAACATAATTAATTTATTTTGATTAATCAATTTGATAGATGAATATAAATTAATTACTTTATTTTTCTATGTTGGTTAAATATATATTTTCATGACTATTAGTCTAATGATAAAATAAAAAAAATAATATATTTCTATATTGATTTCACGAAATAAACATATATATTAAACAGAAATGGAGGAAGTATATTATTAATAACGTAAGATATTTAAGAGAGAATGTAGACAAATTGTGAATTTATTAGTTAAATTTCTAACAGGTTTTGATAGTGACAGTTGTAGTTTGAGAATTAAGTATGCCAGGCAGAAAAAAAGAGGAAAGAATTCCTATAAGGAAGGAAGTTATATGGTAAGAATAAAATGAGAAAAATATAATTAATTTTATTTTAATTGTATGAATTAATAAGTAATTTTAGATAATTATTTTTAATAATGTAAATAATTAATATAAAGTGAAGAGAGTATTCCCTTTGTTTCTATTTAGTTGTCATTATTTTAAGTTTTACGTTCCTTAAGAAACTAGGTAAATTTACTGTTGTATACTTATTTAGTGCAAGCTTGAAAGTCAAGTTTTCAATAAATGAACATGAATTAATTTATTTTGATTAATTACTTAGATTAATGAACATGAATTAATTATTTAGCTTTTCTATGTTGATTAAATGCACACTTTTAAGATTAATAACTATCATGGGTAAAATAGAAAGAAAATGATCATTTATACATTGTTTTTGTAAAGTGACAAGTATTAATGAACATATATTATTTTTGTAAAATAACAAGTACAAAGTAATGGAATTTCCCTTAATTGTAACTTACTTATTCCCTCCATTCCTATTTAGTTGTCACCACTTTAGTTTGCGCCCCTTAAGAAACTAGATAAGTTTATCATTGTATCCTTATTTAGAGTTCTCGTTAAATCAAGTTTTCAATACATGAACATGAATTAATTTACTTTGATTAACTAATTTGACCAATAAATATGAATTGATTACTTAATTTTTCTACGTTGAGCAAATGTATACTTTCTAGTTTCAAGGCTATAACATTCAAATGGTAAAATAAAAAGAATAATGTCATTTATGCATTGATTTTGTGAAACGACAAATATTAAGCAACTTCAAATTTTAATAAAGACGACATATGAATAGGAATAGAGGGGTATAATATAAGAAATCACTTGCTTATTTAAGATGCACAAGTATTCCCTCCGTCTAGGAGCGTAGCTACCCTTAACCTAGGGTGTCCAATCATACACTCTTTGTTGAAATTACACAGTATTTATAAATAAAATGATATTTTAAATGGTTAAATAACACATTTAGGACACTCTTAAAAAATAATAAAGTTTCTTAGCTCAGTGGTTTCAGTTGTTCAACTCAAGCTAAATCCTTTGCAACCTGTTGTGCGTGGGTTTGATTCCCCTGACTAGACTTTTTTATATTTTCAAAAGAGCTCATAATTAATTTCTTAATCATAGTTAATAAATCTGTTATTTGACTTTTGATTTTTTTTTCTTTTCATTAAATAATTAAATAATTAAAGTTAATTATTTAATTTAAGGTTAATAAGAAAGTTCTTTTATTTATTCCATAAAGGTACTAAAAGTGAAAAGGTTCCATATAAATTTCTGTTAATATAACTCGTTTGATTCTACTCTTATTTTCCATGCATTTCTTGTTGTTAGTCATCAAAGGTTCCTGAAATCTTGAAGCATAAATAAATTTCTGGCTACGCCACTGCCTCCGTCCATCTTTACTGTTTACAATACTAAAAATAATTGTCCAACAATACTTGTCCAATTTGAAAAATCAAGATATATTTATCATTTTGTGTATATTTTACCCTTACTATTAAATAATATTCAATATCTAATATATTTTTTAAAATATTAAATTTAATATATTCAAAAGATAATACAATACCCTTATTTTTTTTTAAATATTAAATTTAATATATTCAAAAGATAATACAATACCCTTATTATTTATTGTTTGGGAAAAAGATCTGAAATATATCTGAACTTTGGCCGAAATTGCTGTCCAAGGACCTTTTACCCCCTTGCACTATTTAATAGGGTATTTTAAAGGTATATATATGTCCACGTGGACATCATAAATATTGCATAATTATAAATAGTAACGTGTCCACGTGGGCACATATATACTTTTAAAATACACTATTAAATAGTGTAGGGGGGTAAAAGGTCCTCCATAAAGTTTGGTATCGTAACAACAATTTCGATCAAACTTAAAGTATTTTTTAGACCCTTTTCCCTTTATTGTTTCATAAAGTGTGTCAAGTCAAATATTAGACAACTATTATTAGATAGAGAGAGTAAATAAGAAGACTAAAACTTTTATTACTCCCTCCAGCCTCTCCTTTTTACTAGTCAAATTTTGACTTGACATACCTTTAAGAAAATAATAATAATTGGTATAATGAATTTATCGTTTTATCTCTATTAATCAATAAGATACCAAATATATTTACTCACTATATTTTTAAAGAGATTAACTTAATGTTAATAACGACTTAAGAATATAATAGGAAAAAATTATCTTTTCTTAATTTATCAAAAATAAAATAACAAATATATCAAATTAAAAAATATTTTACAAGTATATTGGACGGAAAAGAAGTATACATATTATAATCACAAAAGCATTAATGATAAGTGCGCGGGGTGAGCAATGAAAAGGATTACACTGTCTGTTTGTGTAGTCCTAACTCCTACAACAATAGATTCACTAAAATATAAACAAAATAAACAAAAGTAAAGACTTTATTTTTTACTTTTTATTCAGTTATTTGATATTTATTTTGAAGCTTATTTAATTTAAATTTATATTTTAGGGATAAATTATTCTCTATTGAAAGCAAATTCATATTCAAATCTCCGACTCGTAAATTCTAATAAAGAATGAAACATATCTTGTAGTTATCCTATAAAATATGAAGCAAATTAGATGGTGAGCTTATCGGCCCATTATTATAAACTTAGATAAAATAGAAAAGTGACTCTAAAAAGAAGAAAACGTTAAAAATTACGCAAAATTAAGAGGGTATTTGGATTGATTTAAAAATTGATCAAATCTACTTTTAAATTAGTTTTTGACTTTTAGAAGTGCTTGACAAATATAAAAAAAATAAATTAAAATAAGTCAAAAATGATTTAAAATAAGTTAAGAAGTGTTTGATAAGGTAGAAAATGACTTGAAATAAGTTTAAAATGACTTAAAATAAGTCAAAAACCAAAAGTGAATCTCCTCTATTTTTTATTTTTGACTTGAAAACTATTTTTTTAAGTCAATCCAAACGGTTTTTAAATATTACCCCTAAAAAAAAAAAAAGGTGAGAGTTCATAAAAGCCCGAATTTAGATAGGTGAAAGACCCTTACTCAAATTACGAACCCGCAAAAAGGGAAAAGGGAAATACCATTTCACTTCAAACTCTCGAGAATTGTGTAACAATTTTTACACAATATATTAATCTTGTATATTGGAAAAGAACATACAAGAAACGAGATATTTTTTTTGGAAAATCTTCAAACGTAAACCATTTTTGAAAATATTTATGTCAATTAGATTAATATATATTTGGAAAAGAATCATCATACATAACATATTAATCTTGTATAAAATGTATATAAAAAATGGTTTATGCATAAGTATGAATTAAATCGTAAGTTTATACATAAATTTCATGTTAAAGGAATTTTAATTCACCTCCCTCTTAATTTTCTTGTAGATCTTCTTGTGATCTTGATAATCTTCCTTTTCTTAATCTTAAGATCTTCTTGTAGTCTTGATATTTGGCTGATTTGATTGTCTATCTGATAGCTTTGAATTGATAGTTGACTGATTGTCTATCGGATATCTTTGAATTGTTGGTTATGATTTTCTTGCTATCTTGAAGGTTGGATTTTGCTCTTTCCTTTCTGGCTCCATTAGAGTTGATTTAATTGTGGATTGAATTGATTTTGGAGAATCATTCAAATCCTTGATTTACTGCATCCACTTCTTTAGTAATTTAGTGGATCAATCGTGTCCCTTTCTGATGCCCCTGCGATACATGTTTGTCATTATCTAAAATAACATAAGTCAACAATATGGATCAAGTAACTATATATCACATCTCTCTGCATTGACTATAACAAAGATAAATTCATGTAATAAACTATGTGCAATGGTAAGATTTGAGTTAGTCCAAGAAATGAAAATTTGTGGGGGCAAAAAATAAAAAATTAGCTAAAAGGGCTTGCATAAAGAGTGAGGAATCAAGAACAATTTCCAGACAAATTTCAAGAACAATAAAAAACACTATTGGTATACCCAAAATTCTCACAAATATGCATATATTGATGTAAAATGATAATTGTCTGGCAACATGTATCACTTAAAAAATGTATATTAGTATTTAGGAAAAGTTTTAGAAAGGTACCTATCCAAAATATTAGATAAACATATAAAATTTGGGTAAATATCTCAAAAAAAATTCTTTTTATATACAATTTTTTTCCATAGGTTGATAATACTGTTTATTTATATTGACAAAGATTATTTTAAGTAAAGGGGATTTTAGCTATGTGTTTACAATACCTTATATTTGCTGATGACTTGATGATATTTTGTAAAGGGACTGTGGAATCTGTGAATAGAGTAATGGAGGCACTAGCACATTTCAGTGCTGCTACTGGACTAGAGGCAAACATTGAAAAATCAAGTGTATTCCTAGCTGGAGTGGATGAGGATACAAGAAGTCAAATTCTGTTGAGGACTGGATTCTCAATTGGCCAGTTTCCTATTAGATATCTTGGACTTCCCTTGTCACCAAAGAAATGGAAGAAAACTGAATGCTATTCATTGGTTGATAAGATCACACAGAGAATTACAGTAACTTATTCTAAGCAGCTTTCCTATGCTGGGAGATTACAAGTGATTAATGTTGTATTATTTTCCATACATAGCTTTTGGGGGGCAGTGTTTATTTTACCTCAGAGTATCCTTAAGGAAGTGGACAAAATATGTAGAGCTTTCTTGTGAGGATGTAATGCAGAACAGAAGAAGATAGCATTAGTTTCATGGGAAAAAATATGCCTTCCAAAGAGAAAAGGGGGACTGAATGTTAAGGGCAGTAGCAACTGGAATATAGCATCAGTGGGCCAATTGTTGTGGCAAATTGTAGTGAACAAGGAGTCATTATGGTTGAAATGGATTCATGGAATATATATAAAGACTGATGCATCTATCTGGACTCATAAAGTACCTACAGATTGCAGTTGGTACTGGAAGAAACTTAATGACATCAAAATACTCATGCAGAGCTGGTATAATCAGGGTAGATATATGTTAACACAGTCTGGTAATTACTCTATTACTAGAAGTTATTTAGCATTAATGGGTTACAGGCCAAAAATGAGGACTGCTGAGCTAATTTGGACTTCCATGGCCTTGCCTAAGCATAGATTTATGGTATGGCTGGCTATCCAAGGAAGACTACTTACACAAGAAAGAAAGGTGAGAATGAACATCCCAGTAGAAGATGTAGCATGTTGCATGTGTGATGAGCAAGTTATGGAGACTACTGTGCACTTATTTGAGGAGTGCAAATGGACATTAGCAGTGTGGCATGAGAT
>JAJOOR010028248.1:0-19980 GCA_036250505.1 Solanum acaule | reverse complement strand
AGTTAGGGATTGAGGAGGGTAAAAAAGAAATTCGAATATTTTAAAATTTGAACTATTTTTCAAAAATAAAATTTTAGCTAGGTCGTTAATTTTTTTTCCAGTGGGGGGTGGGGGGTGGTGTGGCTGGTTTGGGAATAGGGGAAAAATAAATTAATTTACTAAAAAAGAAAAATGTTTAAAATTTTAATTTTTTTTAATGGGGAGGGTCGGAGTATGGGATACGGGGTACAAGGTAGGGTAAGACAAAAATTGTAATTTGGGTTTGGAAGAGATCTTTGGAAATTAAATGTTGGGTGTTTGAGTTGGGTGTTAGATGTTGCATCCCTTAGTTCTTCTTTAGAGTTATCTCATTCGAGGAGGAATTTTCCCAAGGGGGGATATTGTAACATCCATCCTTAGAAAGAGCGAAATTTAGAAAGCGCTAAATTGGAAATATCTAAATTGAGATTTGTGCAAGTTATTCTTAGATTTTGAGTTTTTGGTCAACTTCAAACAACCATAACTTTTAGTAAAAGATGAGTGATGTAACACCCTGTATCCTAGACAGACTAACCAAAAGTTATTTCAAAAGTTGCAGGTGCCACCGATGGGTTACACCTATGGATCGTACGGTGGCCTAGGGACTGTAGGCGGGGTCTATGCTTGGCCACCTGCAACCCCCTCCAAGAACTCCCATAATAATTTAGCTAAGGGTTAACCTACGCCAAGACCTGCGGACCGTAGGTCAGACCTCCAGCTTTCAGCTCCCAGTCGCAGAATGATGGCCTGCCAGAATGGACCGTCGGTGACCCCCGACAAATTTTAAGTCAGGGGTTGTTTAGTCTTTTCCCTATGCGTTGGACCCCTAAACTACGTCGTTTCACCTCTAAACTACGTTGTTTTTGTCAGTTTTAGCCTAGAAACTTCATTAGAACCTGCCCTAGTAAATTCAGTCTCCAAAAATTCATCCAAATAGAATGAAAAAAGGAGAAAGCAGTCGAGCAACCCTAGTCCAAGAATGCAACAAGTTCTCGTCAGTTCCAACCCTGAAATGAAAAGATTCGTTCGTGAATTTCATCACTAGGTATGTGGCATTTCACTAGTGGGTTCCTTTTTCCCATGAGGTCCTTAGAATTTAGTTAGATTCTTGATTCCCTTTATTACGTTTAGACCTAGGGTTTCTAGAACTTTAGGTTATTGTTGTGATGTAGCTGGTAGATTAATCCTAATCATATTATCATGTTTTCATAACTATGTTACTCAATCCTTGCATGAAATTCAGAACCCTAGTTGTGTAGATTCGTTTAGTTCATGAATTACACTTTCTAGGTCAGTTTTTTCAATTATACATGCACCAGTTAAGAATGTTTTATTATCAGTATATTAATGTTGCATTTTCAGTTAGCATGTCTGTATTTTTGAGCAATTCAGTATTACAAAATTCAGTTTTGTTGGATCATACACATTCCAATTGGGAGTAGGCTTAATACCGAGCTAGACTAGCGTCAATCACCCTCATAGTCATAGAACTACGTGCCCCCATAGGTTGGTAAGTCCCCTCTGTAAGCATCATATTTAGTGATCATGCCAGTCATGCCTCTATACCCTTGGCAAGGTGTATTGGGTCCTTATCAGGTATGTGGGATTTCACTATTGGGTTCCTTTCGCCCATTAGGTCCCTAGAATGTAGTTAGATTCTTGATTCTTTTCATTATGTTTAGACCTAGGGTTTCTAGAACTTTAGGTTATTGTTGTGATTTAGCTGGTAGATTAATCCTAATCATATTATCATGTTTTCGTAACTATGTTGCTCAATCCTTGCATGAAATTCAGAACCCTAGTTGTGTAGATTCATTTAGTTCATGAATTACACTTTCTAGGTCAGTTTATTCAATTATACATACACCAGTTAAGAATGTTTCATTATCAGTATATTAATGTTACATTTTCAGTTAGCATGTCAGTATTTTTTAGCTATTCAGTATTACAAAATTTAGTTTTGTTATGTCATACACATTCCAATTGGGAATAGGCTTAATCTCGAGCTGGACTAGCGTCGGTCACCCCGTATTCCCAAAACTAGTTGCCCCCGTAGGTTCGTAAGTCCCCTCTGTGGGCATCATATTTAGTGATCATGCCAATCATGCCTCTATACCCTTGGCAAGGTATATTTGGTCCTCTCGATGGGGCATATACATTGGAATCCACATTTAGCTCACATGGTTTTATGTCGGTTATTAGTAGCTCCCACAGTCAGATTCCAGTGTGTATGACCAGGTTCCCATTTACATTTCAGTATTCAGTTTCAGCATGTTATGTACTTGGTAATTTCATTCAGTTTAGTTTTGATTCAGTATATCACAGTATCCTTACTTAATATCTAGTATATTTCAGTTATGTTTATAATTGTCCAGCTTTAACCTATCTTGCATGCTCAGTACCTTTGAAGTACTGACACATACTCTGTGCTACATCTTCTCGTGATGTAGGCTCAAGTCCTCAGCATTCATATCACGCATAGATCGGTTCCCGTTCTCCAGTTCAGCAGTATCAGTGGTTAGTCCTCATTCTTCAAGGACAATTTACATGTTTTCTATTCAGTCTTTCCTTTTCAGTTTCAGTTTTGCTAGAGTTAGCTGGGCGCATGCCCCAACATCTCTAGTCAGTTAGAGGCTTATATTCAGACATAGTACTAGATTCAACTTTAGCTTTCAGTTGATCTTTAAATTGTGATTAAAATCATAGTTTCTTTATATTCAGATCAGTATTGGGTATTTCCTACTTTCAGTTAATTATGGTTTTAAGCTCCCACATAGTATCTCTCTATTCAGTAATATTTTAGTTTGCTTATGATATGCCGATAGGGATAGCTTGGGGTCACTCGTGCTCCTAGGTCCCGTGTTTACGTGGGTAGCCTCGGGGCGTGACAAAATTGGTGTCAGAGCATTAGGTTCAAGAGTCCTAGGATGTCTGGAAGCCGCACTATGTAGAGTCCTTTTCATTAGTGTGAAGTGCACCACATTTAATGAGAGGAAAGCTCTGAAGTGTTTTAAGAAAAAAATCACTTTCTTTCTTTTCTTATCTTACATAGGTATGATCTCCTTTCGAATCCATCATTATGTGTTTCAGATCATGCCTCCTCGTAGAGCTTACCCAAGGAATGCTAATGCACGCAATGCTAATGCAGTCCCTCCAGTACCAGACCATGAGGTTCCGTATGTAGAGTATTGGAATGCTATCCAACTTTTGGCTCTGAGTATGACTAATCAGAACAGTCAACAGGTTCAGTTCCAACTAATAGAAATGGTGGATCAGTGACAGCTAGATTTCGCGATTTTGTTAGGATGAATCTGCCTAAGTTTCTAGGATCGCAAGTTTGTGAGGACCTACAAAATTTCATCGATGAGGTTAAGAAAATCTTTGGAGTGATGGAAGTAGCTGGAAATGATAGGGTAGAGTTGGCATCCTACCAACATAATGATATAGCTCAGATTTGGCTTACCTAGTGGATAAAGAACTGGGGTACGGATGCAGTTCCAATGATTTGGGAGCATTTTACATGAGCTTTTCTGGACAGGTTCTTCCCGAAGGAGTTAAGAAGGCTAAGGCTCATGAGTTTATGAATTTGACGCAAGGTACAATCTCAGTCCAAGATTATGGACTTAAGTTCACCCAATTCTCTAGGTATGTTCCACATATGGTTGCCGATCCAAGGGCACAAATGAGTAAGTTTCTAATTAGGTTATCCGACTTAGTGAAGATAGAGTGTAGGAATGCTATGTTGTTAGGGGATATGAATATCTCTAGGCTCATGAATCATGCTCAGTGGGTTGAGAGAGATAAACTTAGGGAAATAGCTAAGGTCAACAAGAAAGCTAGAACAGGGAATTATGAGTACCCTCAGCAGTAATCGGGTAGTGGAAATCACTCACAGTTTCGACAAGATCAGAATAGTAGGGCACTAGTCTCTAAGTCTCGGGGAAGTGTCTCTGGAAATATGACCTACCCAACTTGTCCAAAGTGTGGTAAGAACCATCCGTGAGAGTGTCTTGCAGGCAAGGAATGATGCTTTAGATATGGTCAGTCTCGTCATAGGGTGAAGGATTACCCTTCTGCCAGGCAAGGGAAATGAGGTAACGATAGTAGGGCTTAGTCTACAATCCCAATAGCACCAGCTGGTCACCCAACTTAGCAGGGCGTGTCATCTAGTACAGGTGGTGGTCAGCTCCAATTCAGTTTCTATGCTCTCCAGGCTCGCCAGGATCACGAAGATTCTCCTGATATGGTCACTGGTACGTAACGAGTCTTTCATTTAGATGTTTATGCATCGTTAAATCTAGGGGCTACTCTTACCTTTGTAACTCTTCTTATAGTAGTAATCTTTGGTGTCAGCCAGAAACTCTTTTAGAACCCTTCTCAATCTCTGCTCCAGTAGGTGACCCAGTTATAGCTAGACGGGTATACAGAAATTGCCCTGTCACAATCTCTCAGAAAGTCACCTCAGCAAATCTTGTAGAGTTAGAAATGATAGACTTTGATATCATTCTAGGCATGGATTGTTTACATTCATGTTATGCCTCAGTCGATTGTAGAACAAGGATCATTCGTTTCCAGGTTCTAGAAGAACCTGTCTTAGAATGGAAAGGTAGTAGCTTAGTACCTATGGGTTGATTCATTTCGTACCTTGAGGCCAAAAAGATTATTTCCAAGGGGTATATCTATCATCTAGTTCGGGATAAGGATTCCAGCTTCAAAATCCCAACTTTTTTGTCAATTCCTGTAGTAAATGAGTTTCTAGAAGATCTTCTCGGACTTCCTCCAAAAGGGAGATTTACTTTGGAATTAATATCCTTCTAGATACCCAACCTATTTCTATTCCTCCTTATAGAATGATTCTAGACGAGCTTAAGGAATTGAAAGAGTAGTTGAAAGACTTTCTACATAAGGGCTATATTAGACCTAGTATTTCCCCATGGGGTGCGCCAATATTGTTCATGAAATAAAAAGATGGTTCTCTCAGGATGTGCATTGACTATCGGCAGTTGAACAAAGTCACAATCAAGAATAAGTACCCTAACCCCAGGATTGATGACTTGTTTGACAAACTTCAGGGTGCTAGTCATTTTTTGAAAATAGACTTCAGATCTGGTTATAATCAGCATAGAGTCAGAGATAGTGACATCCCGAAAATATCCTTCAAAAATCGGTATGGTAATTATGAGTATGTAGTTATGTCATTTGGACTAACCAACGCTCTTGTACCTTTTATGGATTTGATGAACAGGGTGTTCCAGCAGTATTTGGACTTGTTCGTTATTGTCTTTATTGATGATATCCTCATTTACTCTAGGAATGAGGAGGAACATAAGACTCATTTGAGGATTGTCCTGCAAACTCTCAAAGATCGCCAGTTATTCGCTAAGTTTACCAAATGTGAGCTTTGATTGCAATAAGTTGGCTTCTTGGGCATATCGTGTCTAGCGAAGGGATTCGAGTGGATTCTCAGAAAATATACGTTGTGAAACAATGGCCCATACTAACCTCTCCTATAGATATCAGAATTTTCTTGGGTTTGGCTGGTTATTATAGAAGGTTGGTGGAAGGATTTTCATTCATAGCTGCACCATTGACTAAGTTCACTCAGAAAAAGGTTAAGTTTCAGTGGTCACATGAGTGCGAGAAGAGCTTCTTAGAACTAAAAACTAGGTTGACTACAACTCCTATTTTGACTCTACCAGAGGGTTGAGACGGTTATGTGATCTATTTTTATGCATCCATAGTCGGCCTAGGTTATGTGTTGATGTAGTGAGGTAAGGTTATAGCTTATGCTTATAGATAACATAAGGTGCATGAGAAGAACTACCCGACTCATGACCTCGACCTTGCAGCCATAGTATTTTCCCTAAAGATTTGGATACATTACTTGTATGGTTTTCACGTAGAAGTGTTCACTTACCATAAGAGCCTTTAGTATGTGTTCACCTAGAAAGAGTTGAATCTTCGCCAGAGGAGGTGGCTTGAATTCCTCAAGGACTATGATATGAATGTGCTTTACCAGACTATCCATGGGTAGTGTAGCACTTGTTGAGGAAGAAAGGAAAGAACTAGTAAAAGATGTTCATCGGCTTGCTTGCTTGGGAGTTCGCCTTATGAGCATATCAAATGATGGTATGACAGTTCCAAACGGGTCATAATCTTCATTGGTAGCCGAGGTTAAGGAAAAACAAGGCACTGATTCTATATTGCTTCAATTGAAGGGTGTAGTTCATCAGTAGAAAGTTGAGGTTTTCTCCCAAGGGAGAGATGATGTGCTTCGATAGTAGGGTCGTTTATGTGTTGCTAAGGTGGGTGATTTGAGATAGAAGATCCTTACAGATTTTCATAACTCCAAGTATTCTATTCATCCAGGTGCCACTAAGAAGTACTGTGATCTGCGGGAAGTCTTTTGGTGGAATGACATGAAGAGGGATATAGCAGATTTTGTGGCTAAGTGCCCCATTTATCAACAAGTGAAGGTAGAACATGAGAAACCACGATGTATGACTCAAGAGATTAACATTCCTACATGGAAGTGCGAAGTTATCAACATGGACTTCATTACAGGTTTACCTCGTACTCACAGATAGCATGACTCCATTTTGGTAATAGTAGACAGAGTTACTAAGTCTGCTCACTTTTTGGCTGTCAAGACGATAGATTCGACGGATGAGTATGCCAAGCTTTACACTAATCAGATAGTCAGGTTGCATGGGGTTCCTTTGTCTATCATTTCAAATAGAGGTCCTTAGTTTACCTCTCATTTCTGGATGTCATTTGAGAAAGGTCTTGGTACTCAGGTTAATCTTAGAAAACGTTTCATCCACATACGGATGATCAGGCAGAGTGTACCATTCAGACCTTAGAGGATATGTTGAGAGTTTGCGTGATTGACTTCAAGGGTAGTTGGGATGATCACCTTTCTCTTATAGAGTTCTCCTTCCATAATAGTTACCATTCCGAGTTATGGATGTGAACGACTCAATTTAAGCTTTTCAATAACCATACATAGCACTCAATACTCTAAACTCAACAACTAAGAACTCAAAAACTTCAATGACAAAACTTATATCAAGAATGCTCAACTCATAGGGTTCATGAGGAATTATGGGCATGAACTACTCAATTTAAGGACTCAAAGATACTTCTCATCTCAAGACTGCTCGACTTATAGGGTTCATGCGGAATTATGGGCATGAACTAATCAACTCAAGGACTTAATGGGTAACATTTAATAGTTCCATGATTAGGAATATAATCCAAAAAGGGTTGGGAACTCGATACTCAAGACATAGAACTTGAAGATACTACTCCTCTCAAAGATGCTCAATGTATGGAGTTTATACGGAATTTATGAGCATGAACGACTCAACTCAAGGGTCTAAAGAACATTATGGAACTCATATATATGACACTTCTCATTGTCATGCTTACTTCCTCAAAACTTAGTTCAATCGATAGTTGATTTGAAATGATTCACAATTGAACTCAAAGACTTTGTTGAACTCTACTTTTATCTCTCCCTTGAATGTGAATTATGAATTCAAGAGTTATGGTTCATGATACGAAGGGTTTCGTTATGACAAAGTAGACTCATGAATACATTCTCCTCATTCTCATACTCACTTGCTTGAGTCTTGAAACAAGTTATTAGAAATTGTTGAAGGCTCCTCAAAGACTCAAAGGGACTTTCTCAAAAATGTTCAAAAGAACTCTCAAGACTTAACTCTTAGCTCTACCTTGAATGTGAATTATGAATTCAAGGTTGTGATTTGTGGAAGGAGAGATGTCTTGATGTTTAGGAGTGTTTTTATATAGTTAAACATGAGAAGCGATCAAGAAATCACTGTCTGGGAGCAAGTCTGCGATGCAGAGATGCATTTAAATATTTGGTCGTGAAATAAATTTTGAGGCAGAGGGGTCCGGGACCTCTCCACTACGCGAAGAAAAATTCTATGAAATGGGGAGGCAGGCCCGGGACACAGACTGGGTTACCAAATTCGCCCGACTTTTTCCTTCTTCGTTTTCTAACCCCAATTCGCCTAAATTCGATTCTTTTGCTAAACTTCTCTTTAGATTCAAATACCCAACACATGTACACTAGAATCTAACTCAAAACAACTCTATAAATTGACGCAATAATCTGAAGAACTTCTCAATCTCAGCCCAATTTAAGAACGAAAGTAAATTCAAGAATACATATCAAGAACATCGAACCTTCAATTTTCTAGAACGATTTTAATGCTAAATTTAACATGATTGGCGTGTGGGTGAACAAACCCAACACTATGGAAGATTACATGCCTAAACGAACCATCTTCTTGAAGAACTTGAAGAAAAATCTTGGAACAAGAACCCTAGCCTTAGCGTTTCTTGAATTCCTTGAGCGTAGAATTTTTGGAGTGGATGAGAGGGTTTGATTTATGAAAACTGATTTTTCTACACGTTTAGGGCAATTTAGATGACCTCATATGGGTCTTTAGGACTAAAATACCCCTAAAGAAATAAATAATGCGATGTAGGAGTCGAAATAATTTTTCAGCAGGCAGTGAGGTCCTTATTGGCTCTGTAACGTGGAGCCATCGCGGAGCTGCTGCCAGGTTTGTGCGTCGTTAGTAAATCAGTCATAACTTTTCACTCAAAGCTCGAAATTTAGCAAACTCGGTGGCATTGGAAAGATAATTCAAAGACCTTTAATTAGTTGTCTTATAACCCACCTAACTCATTATGTGCTATGAATTATGGTAATTTAAACTTGACCCAAAACTCATAACTTAAGCACAACTTGCAAAATTTCAGATTTTGCTATTTCCAATTTAGTTCTTTTTGGAACTGAAGGTGCTATATATAGTGACCTTAATACTTAGGAAAAATTTAAATTCCTCAGTAAAATCCTACTCACATGAATGATGGTTCAAGTCTTAGCTCAAAATATTTCTGGGGTGTTACAATATTTCCCCCTTGGGATCATTCATCCACGAATGACGACTGGACTGGGTATGGAATGGGGTTACTCTTACTAAGGTCTGAGTCTAATGGTATTCTCTTTCTATATTAAAGCTTAACCCAAAATCCTTAGGTTCAGGTTCTATACCTCTCTATAGCGAATCTCATTCCAAGAATATTACACTTTACCACCACATTGGGCTTAGTACTCTAACAACTCCATGGACTCCTACTAACCAGCTCCTTAAGAAATTCCCAACACTTAACTCGATTTCTCATCTACCCCTTAGGTCTAAAGCTAATACTTGAAAGCTATGGACCTATTCCACATCTCTAACTGGTCTACATTTTCTTTTACTCTAACACTCAGGAGAAGCTTATCTCATGATTACCGAAGTCTCAATAAGCAGGTACTAAGACCACTTTCTGAGGAGTTTCTCATAACCTCTTAATGTTATAGTTACTCTTGTGACTTAGCCACGCTTCATTGCCATTATCTAAAGGTTAGGGTCTCTCACTTGTACCACTGATATTTATTGCAGCTTATCACCTCAATTCCTCACCTACTCTATGTCAAGTCTTCTAGATCAAATCTCAAGACTAACATCACCAACCTCATGTTGCCATTCTTTTGTTCATGACACTCATCTCAAATTCAAGATTAGTATTTATGACTAAACTCGATTATCAATATGATTGCTCGCTTACTATACTAACTTACAACTACTTGATACAAATTCGGAAACACTTGTCCACTATGACCTTATGACAAATAGTCATTCCTCACCTCATAGTTTTCATACTTACAATTTACTATCACATGTCCATTCCCAACTTGAGTACTATTTACTCATTCACTATACATCAATGCCTAATTAGTTATATAACACTTTGATTATTATGGGCTCTCCCTCGAAAATCATAAACCTAGCTTAGATCTATCACCTCATGTATACTCATGCTCTTCTATTCAACACTTACACTTGGTCATTACCTATACAATGACACTTCATCACAAGCTCCTTTTTAGCTACAACACACTCTACTTCCTATGATGGAATCTTGACAACTCATCACTTCTTAGTCTACCCATAAGGGAAAACTCCTCATTACTAACTTACTAGGTGCATAACTATAGTAACATAGCTTGTCAAAACACCATCTCCCTTACATAGATTACTAAACCTGTACATACTTTCCTCTAACTCTGGGCTCTTTCACTACTACTGCTCATGATCTCATAACTCATGCTAGCTTTTTGGATGAGAATACTACCCAAGCTCTAAACATACTTCCTCATAAGGATCTCAACCGAAACAGTGCATAGAGAAGAGTGTACAACTCACTTTTTGCTCAAATGCACGATTCTTATAAATATGGGTGCATTCCTCTAAAACTTAACATTTACGCACTTATGGGCTTCTCTCAAGCCCCTCTTGCTCATGCCTTCCTCAAAACTCTTGCTAAGAACAACTCATCCATAAAGGATTGACTTTGCTTTTCAACCACCTCTAGTATGATGGGTAGTCGAAAGAACTTGAGAAACTCACGAGTATGAATAAATCTCTATGACATAGCTCTATTACACGATTAAGAGTATAAAAGAAGGGAAACTTTTCTTAAATGTCTATAGTCACTTATTTATAGAAGTGGGGCCCTCACAACCATAAATAAGTTCCTACTTGACACGGCTTCATAGACACCCTAAGACACTTAAACTCTGTGCTCTGATACCAAGTTTGTCACGACCCGAGCCTACACCCTGGACGTGGCTAGCACTCAAGAACTATTTTAGGTCCCGAAGCGAACCCTTATTTGGATGACTAGAAGCAAAAGACTAACTCAAGCATACAAAGCTAAAAATTGAATAAAAATTCATGAAACTCAATTACAAAGTTTTAACTCTAATGAAAAACTCTGAATAAAAATAAATTATTCAACTCGCCATAAAATAGGCAACTTATGTCTTTAAAACATTTAACAAATAAATGAACAGACTTCTGAACTCTACTGTCTATCTATGAAGCCTCTAAAGGACAAAGATGGAAGTCGCAATAAGAGCCACGACATCTTAACAACTGATATAAATGAAACTAAAAGTTGAACCCTTCGAAAGCAAGGAGTCTAACCATAGCTAACTCGAACTCCATGTGGTATCAAACAACCTCCTATTGATGACCCTGAATACTTGTATCTGCATCATGGAACGATGCAGGCCAAATGGATCAGTACTTGGAATGTATGAGTATGTAAGGGGAATTCTAAAGCACAAACATAAGCTTGAACTGATGGAAAAGAAACATACTTACCCGTTCTCAACTCACTCAACTCAGCTCAAAGAAACATAATTTAACTCAATGATAAGATATTCAATTCAATGAAATAAGGCTCAACTCAATGATAAGATATTCAACTCAGTGAAATAAGGCTCAACTCAATAATAAGATAGTCAACTCTAGGTACTCAACTTTGAATACTCAACTCTAGATACTCAACTCTATATAAAGCAACAATACACATGCAATATATCGAAAGCTTTCAAAATAGTAGAAAGAAACTCAGTGTATTGAAGAATATAATAACAAATCAATTTATATCTATAATAAAATATAATACAACTCTATGGGGGTTTCTCTAACCGACAACATTAACTATGAGCTATGTGATGATACATCATCTCGCCCACACTGCCAGAACATTCCTATAACTTGCGAGGATATAGAACGCCTCAACTAAGTGGATCCACTAGTCTATGCTAAAAAGAATTAAGGAATCATCTAAAAAGTATGTCCCTTTCTACCCACGTTGGCTACATGGTTTATGGAGACTTGAGTTATCTGAACTCGTCCCCATATCGGTGCTCAATACTACTCCCAAAATATACTCAGCTTATTTGTTTAAAAACATAACTCTTTTAGTGGTTTGATATTATTACTCAAAAATCTTTTTCTAAAAGAGATGTTACTCAAACTGCTCAAAACTCTTTTGGAAATCTCAGTTTCCATCTTTTTTAAGTGTGAAAACATTTGCTCTTGGGAATACTTAGTTACCATACATCATTTTAAAGGAAATGACTCAGCTCTATTCTTTATCAACTCAAGTGCTCAAGTCTTAAAACAATTTTAGAAAAAATTGTAAAAAGACTTCTCAAAATTAGGTTCATGCCGAATTATGGACGTGAACAACTCAATTCAAGGTTTTCAATAACCATACATAGAACTCAACAACTCAGAACTCAAGAACATCAATGATACTACTTATTTCAAGAATGCTCAACTCATAGGGTTCATGTGGAATTATGATCATGAACTACTCAACTCAAGGACTCAATGATACTTCTCATCTCAAGACTGCTCGACTTATAGGGTTCATAGGCAATTATGGGCATGAACTACTCAACTCAAGGACTTGATGGGTAACATTTAATAGTTCCATGATTAGGAATATAATCTCAAAAGGGTTAGGAACTCGATACTCAAGACATAGAACTTGAAGATAGTACTCCTCTCAAAGATGCTCAGTGTATGGAGTTCATGCAGAATTTTTGAGCATGAACGACTCAACCCAAGGGTCTAGAGAACATTATGGCACTCATGTATACGACTCTTCTGATTCTCATAGTTACTTCCTCAAAACTTAGTTTAAATCGATAGTTGATCTCAAATGATTCACAATTGAACTCAAAGACTTTCTTGAACTCTATTCTTAACTCCCTGTTGAATATGAATTATGAATTCAAAAGTTATGGTTCTTGATACGAAGGGTCTGGTTATGATAAAGTAGACTCATGAATACTTTCTCCTCATTCTCATACTCACTTGCTCGAGACTTGAAACAAGTTATTAGAAATTGTAGAAGATTCCTCAAAGACTCAAAGGGTCTTTCTGAAAAATGTTCAGAAGAACTTTCAAGACTTAACTCTTAGCTCTACCTTGAATGTGAATTATGAATTCAAGGTTATGATTTGTTGTAGGGATGTCTTGATGTTTATGAGTGTTTATAGATAGTTAAACATGAGCAACTATCAAAAAATTATTGTCTGTGAGTAAGTCCACGGTGCGGAGATGCATTTTAATATTTGGTTGCGAAATAACTTTTGTGGCAGAGGGGTCCGTGACCTCTCCGCGATGTGAAGAAATTTTTTGTGTAATGGGGAGGAGGTCCGCGATGCGGACTGGGTTGCCATATTTTCCTAACTTTTTCCTTCTTCGTTTTCTAACCCCTATTTGCCTATATTCTATTATTTTGCTCAACTTCTCTTTGGATTCAAATACCCAACACATGTACACAACAATCTAACTTAAAACAACTCTATAAATAAACACATTAATCTCAAGAACCCCTCAATCTCAGCCCAATTCAAGAACGAAAGTAAATTCAAGAACAGATATCACGAAGATCAAACCTTCAACTTTCTAGAACGAATTTAACATTGAATTTAACATGATTGGCGTGTGAGTGAACAAATCTGACATTATGGAAGCTTACATACATGAAAGAACCATGTTCTTGAAGAACTTGAAGGAAAATCTTGGAAGAAGAGCCTAGACTTAGCTCTTCTTGAATTCCTTGGGCGTAGAATTTTTACAGTGGATGAGAGGGTTTGATTTATGAAAATTGATTTTTCTACATGTTTAGGACAATTTTGATGACCTCCTAAGGAGTTTTAGGACTAAAATACCTATAAACAAATAAATACAATGAGCTGGGAGTCTGAATAATTTTTCAGCAGGCAGTGAGGTCCGTATTGGCACCGTAACACAGATCCATTGCGGAGCTACTGCCAGGTTTGCGCGTCATTAGTAAATGAGTCATTACTTTTTACTCAGAGCTCGAAATTTAGCAAACTCAGTGGCGTTGAAAAGATAAGTCAATAAACTTTCATTAGTTATCTTGTAGCCCACCTAACTCATCATGTACGAAGAGTTATGGTCATTTGAATTTGACCAAAAACTCATAACTTAAGCATAACTTGCGATTTCCAATTTAGTTCTTTTTGGAACTGAAGGTGCTATATCTAGTGACCTTAACACTTAGGAAAAAATTAAATTCCTCAGTAAAATCCTACGCACACGAATGATGGTTCGAGTATTAGCTCAAAAAAATTCTGGGGTGTTACAAATATCCCCCCAATAATGAATATACAAACAGAGAAACAATTAGAAGAACAACCCATCACAGGGTAAATATAATAAAGTACACAATTATTTATATTTTTATAAATAAAGGAACCCTAGGCTTTACTGCATTTTTAAAAATATTATTCATGCTTGGATTGACTATGTTGATTTTATTTTTTTACTTAGGCCACACTGCACTTAACAAAGTTTGATGAAACAACTTTGTGTGGACTTTTGAGAAGTCATCTGCTTGATTTTCAAAGTACATGTCAATGTTTCTTTGGCTAATTTAGTCATGGGTTCGAATTAACTTTAATTAGCTGATCGAAAATAACTATGGGTGAACCCGTAAGAGTATTCATTTGACATAGAAGATAAGACCAACAAGAGACCAAACAAAGACGCAACTGATTGCTTTCCAACTTGGATAGTTAAGGCTCCTATATTATTAAAGTTTATGTTTTTGCTTTAGGATGTTTGTTAGTGAAGCTTTTATTTAATTGTTGTGTTATTTCTTTCAATGTTGTCCGGTTCATTTGGTTATTGGTTGTACCCTGATTGTCGAGGTGCTTCATTATACCTTGTATGTTCTTCCAATCAAATTCATCAAAAAAACATAAAATAGCCTACTTATCTAATGATATTAATGGAACTTCCCTTCATTATTCTCGCTTTGGTAGCATTCTCCTTCTCATTTAAAGTGGCTTCCTTCCTCAGAGAAAAAGGACACCCCTCCAGAGAGTTCATTTTCATTTAAGTTTAATGATTGAAGCCAGACAGATCATTTTTCCTCAGGTTTAAAGATGTCAAGTAAGAACACATTCCTATGCTTGCAGGGATACTTCTTGTTAGCTTATTGTTTGTAACTATCACTTTTTCGCGAGTTTCACACATGAACAAGTAGTTGTTCTATTTTACTTTTCCTACCTGAACTATCAGCATCTATGTATCATTCTTAATCACTTTTTCGCGAGTTTCACCTATGAACAATTGGTAACCTAATGTTATGAAAAGTTAGCAAACCTATAATTCGCTGCACACAACTTCTGGACAAGACAGGAGTCCTAGAATATCATGTTCCATATCTTCGAACACAAGATACGTGCTACAAGACAATATGGAGGTAGTTAGACCCTCTAATTTGATGATTTTGGGTTGATCAAGCCTGTAGAGGATCATAATTTCTCGTGTCATAAATCTAAAACTTTCTGCCTCAAAGTAATCAAATTGTACCTTCTTCATGGCAACTGTCCTTCCACTTTCTAAATCACGTGCTCTTAATACCCTGTTGTACGTACCCTGACCTATCTTTTAGAGTAGTGAAATGGCATAGGAAACACATTCATCAGTTAGAATGACTAAAGTCACATAATTATATTAATTTTTTTTATAAAATCTACCAAGAAGGAAAAAGCATATTGACCCCAAAATAGATTGCATTTCACCCAATAATCCATTGCTCAAAAGAGACAGAGATATTAAGTCTTGCATGACTCTGGTATGAGAACATGTATGTAAAGATGAAAGAAATTTCACCTCTCGTAACTTATAGTATTTCGTATTCAAAAACATGACTTCAAACCTTTGGCATTAACTAGCGATAATGTAAGTTTTGTTTCACTTTCATTAATACATCATCTTGCCTTTTGTTGTCTGCTATGAGAGCATGTATCGCAAGATTAAGATAATTGCTCCTCTCATTTACTGTTTGTATTTTTTCAAAAAGATTATTCAAACTTTTGTTCTTGACTATGAAAATGTGAATCTTATGCCTTTTTGATCGTGTTTTGTTTCTCTCTAGACATAAGGTACAAAGTTTCGAAAAGGGATGGTCTTTCAAATTTATTTCAGCCGTTTACGAACCCTTTGAATCTTTCAACTTTACTATTACTGTTCTTGTTTTTCTCACTTTTATAATTGTTACTGGTATGACATCTAATTTTTTTACTGTCTCAATAATTTTATTTTATAAGAATTGGATTAGCATTTCTTTTCATTTGTTTAAAGCTTTTGCCTTCTTCCGTTGCATTTTAGCATCACCAATGGACACAAACCTTAGGCAAAGGGACGATCAACTACTTTTTGTGCTAATTAATGGCTGGCACATTATATAATTTTCACAACAAGTTATCCACATTAAAAAAAAGAATGTCAACAATAATAAGAGCAACAAACTAGGAAACATTATGACTAATTGGTCCTAAGGAAATGATTGCACTTGTTGGAAAAGCTAACAAATGCGTCATTAGATTTCAGGTATTAGTAGAACAACAGTTACATTCCTTATGCTCTGGTACTATAACAAGTTTCTCTAGATTTATTGCATGCTTAAGTAAGAACTTCAAGAATTGATGCAGCTTTGTTGCGTCAGAACTACGTGTACGACTATAAAATGTCATAACCTTGATATTCTTCAAATTCTGTAAGGAAACGTTGAATACGTTTTGTTCAAATGAGAGGTACTTGTCTTCTAGCAAATCAATGTATTCGCCCTCAAAACAAGGATGGTACTACCAATACCGAAGAAGGACAAATAAGCATAGGTGGTAAGCTTAACAACTATCGTAATTAAATTGAAGTCGTTGAGGCTGTAAGGGATCAACATACATTTGACATAAGATATCTGAATTGAAAACATCCCGGCATATCAGGAAATATCATCAGGTTTTCCAAATTATGATTTGACCTTAAGAGGTTGTCAAGCACTAGGAAGGAAAGCTTTGAAATACAAGAACTTATTGTCAACCATCTGCATTCCAGCAACGGTAAGGAGATGTCTTCCTCTTCCAACATTAAACTGGAAATCACCTGAATAGAAGAATGAGGCATAATACATGGTAAGCACATTGAGTTACAAGGCTTAGAAACTAAATCAATAGTTATTTTCTATTCTTGTAACACCTTATATCTTAGACCAATACAAGGAACTAATATTTAACCTCACATACATAATTAAAACTATATGAGTTAATTAAAAGGAAGTGAATCAAGAGATAATTAATCATGTTAATTGACAAAACCATGACCCCCATCCTACAATCAAGTTGATTTGTATAAAACATGAGCACTATTCAAAAAAAAAAGATTGGACACATTTGAGACTAATAACTAACCTTGATAAATCAGGATGACAGTATTAGCTCATTAACACATAGAACGCATACCAAAAGATCTTTCTCTATGTTTTCATCCATTTCATCTAATTCATCATACTAGAGATCAATATTGGCATGGTTCAAAGATGACAAGTCTTTGTGCTTAATTTTCATATGATTAAAACCCCATAAATCGTTAAATGTTCAAAATATGGAGCAACAATTTCAAAGCAACATGTATCACCTTTGAGTGAATACCAATTCGTGCCAGGATGATTTTGCTGGATCAATTGCAGACATTATTAATCTTGATAGTGCACAAATTCATTTCCTTAACGGATAATGTACTACCTCTCCTTAGATGCTCTATAATTAAATAGTTTAGTCTAAATTTTATGTTCAGATGTGATGATGATGTTTCTTATTTTCCCATAATTAACAAGTAGCTTGAATTTGCTGTGAATAAGAAAGTAGAGGATATACGGCTGAATATATGTTATAGAACTGCTTATCCAACTGGAATCATGACCAACCCTATAGTTTGCCAGAAGTTCATTGTAGTAGTTCATCGATTATAAAACTCAACTGAAATAATTGCAGAACATTAGAATATTGCGTAGTAAATTGGATATCTTTGAAGAGATTAACGCTGGATTTTTTTTTTATCTGGGATGAACACATTAAGCAAATAATGTCAAATTGTCCTCAATTGGAATCTTTGAATATATATGGATTTTGTGGTTTTAATCTATGGATTTTGTCCAAACGATTAAAACCACAAAATACATATAGATTCAAAGATTCCAATTGAAGACAATTTGACATTACTTGTTTAATGTGTTCATCCCGGATAAACAAACTTTCTAGCATTAAACTCTTCAGAGATGTCTAATTTAGTATGCAATCTTTTAATATTCTGCAATTATTGTAGTTAAGTTTTATAATCGATGAGCTACTATTGAAAACTTCTGGCAAGCTATAGGGTTGGTCATGCCTAGTCGGATAAATAGTTCTATAACGTATATTCAGGCGTAAATTCTCCACTTTCTTAATCACAGAAAATTCAATCCACTTGTCCATAACGGGTAAATATGACACACCATCATCATATGTGAATACAGAGTTTAGACTGAACTTTTTAATGGTAGAGTAGCTAAGGAGATGGAGTACATTATCCGTTATGGAAATGAATTTGTGCATTGTCGTGCTATCTGAACGACCATACTCCTCGTTGTCATAAACAACGTTGTTGATAGAAGTCCAGAAGTATTGCCAATCATTAGAGAGAAAAGTTGTCCAGAACGCGTCTGTTATGGACAATAAAGAAATAATTTGGACAATAAGTGCGTAAGGTATTTTACAAATCCTAACAATTTCTTCAAATTCTGTCTCAATCTTCGATTTTTTCTGAGTAAGTTTTCAATAAGAAGACTTTCAGAGGTGTCAGAGAATTCTTCTTGGTTCCTCATGTTGTTCAAATTGTATTACTATTGCTACCTGAAACCGTAGCGTCAGCTAACCACTCAACGGGGAAAAAGTACACTAGAATTTGTTTGTGAATAATAAGAAGAATTTAAGAAATTTTGTTGTTAAAAATAAGACCAAACACATATATTTATAGACAACAAACAATAGCGTAAACCTGTGCTTATTGTGCTTTATTGGAAAAGTCACAATCCTTCGGAATAATAACAACCTTTCACAAAAGTCACAAAAGTCACCACGTTTCCGAAAATTCAAAATTCTTCATTTTCCTTGAAGAACTTTTAAACCCCAACAAGTCATGCTACTTATATTTTGTTAAGAAACAACCCAGGGCTAAGAAGGGGTTGAAATTATCAGACATCAATACTAAGAATAAGTTTACTGGTAACTATAATTGATATAGACAATTTATGTTTTTTTTTTTGTTTCTTCTTTGTTTAATGTACAAATAACAAAGTTATATCTCTAGACACTCTTTTTTAATGTGATAACATATGATATTTATTAATATACTAGATTCACTGCACATGTGTTGCACGTGTAGGCTAAGTCTTAAGAGACCTATACATGATATATTTTATCTTTTATGTATATTTTAGGCTTTCAACATATCAATATGTATTTAATATTGCACTACGTCATACTAAGCTAATGGTCAATCTATTTGCCATCTTGCTTGTTGGGCATGTATTGACGAACGTCGTATTCTTAAATTGTTATAGGCAATTTGTTAGTAAGTAATTGTGCACGAATTAACAATTTGTCCTCTTAGTTATGTCGTGTCATGAACTGTATGTTCTCTTTTAATATTTGAAATTTAGTGTACCTTGTATTTGAATAACTTTATATACACAAAAGTAATGTCTTTTGTGGTAGCTATCTGGTGTTTTTCATATCGTCTCCTCTTCCACCAAACCTAAGAATTCGTCCAATAAAATTTTCATTAGCTACATGTGTGGTGTATGTTTTTTCATGTTTGATTTTTTACAATTTTGGTATTAGTCAAATCTCACCTAAAACCTTCTTGCAAACAGTATTTCTTGTGTATGTCCCAGTGCATCAATCTGGTTGATCAGTCACGACCTGCACTTTTTTTGTTGGCATCGATATTCCTCTAGATAGTGCAACGTATATTTTTCCATGCAAGAAAGAATGTTGTGGTAGGTATACTCCTACATTTGTTATTGTTTGACCTTTAGCTTTATTTATCATCATTGCAAAAAGACAGACTTATTGGAAATTGTTTTGGAATAAATTTGAATGGGTATCCTTCATTTTCGTGGGGGCGGGGGGGGGGGGGGGTGATAGTGTATAGTTGG
>JAJOOR010028247.1:0-20034 GCA_036250505.1 Solanum acaule | reverse complement strand
TTCCGGAGGACCCTCAGCTCAAGTACAACAACCCAAGAAAAATAAGAGGAAACATTATATATGCTATAGTATCCAATAAGAGAAAAGTGCATAGTCAACAACGGAGACAATAACATCAAGAAAGTAAAGTGAGAGGTGAAACTCACCTCTTTTTACATAATGATGTGACCAAATATGTAAAAAGACCATACTAACCTTTTCCCTTACATATAGCTAAATCTTTATTATTTTCTAATTAAGAAAATATAATCATGTGAAAATCATTTCATTAGCCCCCCATCTTAGCTTAAAATAAAGGTTTCATTAAAAAAAACATTTTTTTAATATATGATCTGTTTCGGCAACGTCATTAATTAAATTACTTTTTAAAAGGAAAAAAGGCTGAAATATGTTATCGAATTTTGAGAAAAGACTCATTTATGTCATCTATTAAAAGTTTGGTTCATCTATGTCGTTTCAGTTAACAACTAATGGCATAAATGAGCCAAACTTTCAACAACGGATATAGATGAATCTTTTCTCAAGTTCGATGACATATTTAAGTTTTTTTCAATCATCCTCCTCTCTTTAAAAACTTTACGTTATAAATCGAAATTTAAGATTCAATAATAAAGATTGAAATCATTCCACCTTCACCAAAAAATTAAAAATTTCAACAATTTTGATTTTCTCTGTATAATTTTCTATCTCATCTATAAACTATTTTGTTGAGAAGTCCTTTAAATTGTATACCATAAATGTGAAGCTTATAGATATAGTCCATGGGTATGGCCAAAAAGTAGGAAAAGATTGAAGAAGGGAAAAACTAAAATAATAAAAAAATAAAAAAAATAAAAAAATATATATTTAATTCTTTAAGATATTTTTGAAGAAAAATCTTAGTTATCCAAATTAGTTGACTAGAAAGCTAAAAATAAAATAAAATGAAGTACTAACATTTAAATTTTAACCTTCTTCTACCCAAGCTTTTCACCTTGTTTGAATGGTTATTACCTGTTGTACGGTTTGTATTGTTAGTTCAACTATAATATTTATTTTGATTGTTTATTTAAATGTAATAATTATTTTGAAGGTTAGTTAAACCTTATTTATTACCAAAATTCTACTGACTTTGACTATTTCTAATATTCACACGGACCCTATCAGAGGGGAGGGGCGGCACCGCGGGAGGAACGCTCTCTACCAATTTTTTTTAATATCTTCATATCTTGTCGTATTTAATCTTTTGGTTTTTGAGTTGTACTAAATTAATCATTTTCTTCATATCTTATAGTATTGAAGATTTGACTTGTGGGATTGTTGGCATTAAGTTTTTATACTCCATATAATATTCTGGGTCGTTTAGTTGGGAACTAGTTATTCTAGGATTAATTATCATGAGATTAGTTATTCTGGGATAACTTATCCCACTAGGTATATGAGATAACTTATTCCATCACTATGCTATAAATGGTGGGATAAGTTATCCCAAACATGTCAACCAAACAACACATTTAAATTTTATTCCAGGACTATTTTTTTTTATTCCAAAACTATATATGTTTATCCCTCACACCAAACGAGCTGGTAAATCTGGACTTTTTATTTAGATAGTTTAAAATATTTATGAAGTAAAGACGTAAATATTATGGGATAATTAAAAAGAGCGAGTTGGTAAAGAATAACATTAATTTTAACCCATTAAATTTTAATCCACATTGTTATGTCTTGTTTAACATTTTCTACTATATCGAGTCCTTTCTAATTTATTATGCCCCTCCCCTCTTTTTTTTTCTTTTAATTTGAAGTTGGGTCTCATGGTTTCCCTTCCCCTTTGCAATGTTCAATTATTATTTTTTGGAATTAATATCATTTCAATCCCATGTTATTTTTGAAATAATATTTAAAAAATAATAATTTTGGAATCTTGGTCAAGCATCGATAGAACTCTAATAATAACAGAAAATAATTAAATTAATTAGTCAAACACAAATTTTTAATATACAATTTTTTTTGATAAAATGTAATTTTCATAATAACAAATTGTAGAAATTTAGTCAATCACACTAATTTTGTTATTTTAGCTTTTAAGCATATTTACTAATACTAATACCCTATTCTTACATATTATATCCTTTGTAAAATGAAATAAAATTTTGCACATAATTTATGCAAATATTATTTATGAAAAGAATAAAAGAAAAATCCAATGTTATGTTAAATCAATTAATCATTAATTCTCATCCAATTCCAACCCGATTTCTATTTAATGATCCCAAGTACAGTTGAGAGTTCACCGTGGACAT
This sequence comes from Solanum acaule, assembly GCA_036250505.1. Taxonomy (NCBI): domain Eukaryota; kingdom Viridiplantae; phylum Streptophyta; class Magnoliopsida; order Solanales; family Solanaceae; genus Solanum; species Solanum acaule. The sequence goes on along the minus strand of JAJOOR010028247.1, from coordinate 17,749 downwards.
ACACCTATACAAAAAAAGTATAGATAACATCGGAATTTTTCTAGTGATTATATACGAAAATTCACATAAAATTAAGTTTATTACAGATTTTCCTACCATAAAAAACCTTTATAGATAATTATTTTCTGCAAATTCAAAAATCCCCAACTAATTTACCTGAAAATTTAAATTCCGCATATAAATTACTTGCAAATTTTCCTGAAAAAAATACTAAAAATACCTCAAAGGATTTTCTTATGATTTTTTTTCGCAAATAAAACCGCATGAAGTTATTCTAATAAATTCTTAAAAAAACTCTGGTAAACAATATTAATTCTTATAAATTATTTTGTTCACCCTTCACCCTCCATTATTAATCTACCTAATCCGTGCACACTGTCCACTATTTCTTCTTTCTTTCTCCCTTTTTAAATAAAAGAATATGAAATTCGAATAAAACCTTTATCAAGAAAATCTTTCAACTGTTTTTTTAACTCTGGACAAATTCTATATGGCGGAATAGAGATAAGTTGAGCATCAAGAAGAATATCTAAGCCGGAGTCTATTTCTATTTGAGGAGGGACTCCTGGAAGATCATCTGAAAAGTTTCTGGAAACTCACTCACAACTGAAACTGACTGAATAGGCGGTGTCTCAACACTAGAGTCATTAACTCAGACTTAGTGATAGATGCACCCCTTAGAGACTAACTTTCTGGCCTTAAGGTACGAAATGAAACAACCCTTAGGCACTGCTGAACTACTCCTCCTCCACTCTATAACTGGCTCATTAGGAAACTTGAACTTTACTACTCGAGTTCTATAATCAACTAAGGCATAACAAGCATGAAGCCAGTTCATACCCAGAATAACATCATAGTCCACCATGTCTAACTCGACTAAGTCAGCCATGGTGTCCTTGTGATTGACATATACAATCACGATAAACTCACTTGGATAGAATAGACTCACCAACATTTGCGGAAACACTAAAGGGCACAAGAAGTCGCTCGGGAAGGATATCAAATCTCATAGAAATTTATGGAGTCACAAAAGATAGACTCGCACCTGGATCAAGTAATGCAGATACATCAAAAGTAAAGACTTTGATCATACCAGTGACAACATCTGGTGAATTCTCCTGCTCTTGGTGACTGGTGATAGCATACAAACGATTTACTCCTTTGCATGTCCCTGAAGTAGCTCCTCTAGGTGCAACTCTATCTGCTGAGCCGCTAAAGAAGATCGGACTCTATCGCCCCCATTACCATTACCTAGCCTGTTCTTAGGGCACTCTCTCATGAAGTGACCTGTCTGACCATACTTGAAGCAACCAATGGAGCCATCACGACGCGCTGCTGGGTGGTTTCTAGCACACTTAGCACATGCTGGAGTCCAATTGGCCCCTTGTGCCACACTACCTTGTGATTGGGCAGGTCGAGCTCTGAAGTTCTGCGAATTCTGATTCCTGAACTCACCTCTGTTCTTTGGTGAAGGTGCACTAGCAGATGATGGAGCTGGTCCGGTTGGCCTTTGTTGAAAAGATGATTGGTTCACATTTCTAATCTTCTGTTGTTCAGACTCATTACATGTCGTCTTTGCCTTTTTGTTGTGGATCTTTTCCCTATCTCTCAACTTGTCCTCCTCAACCCACATCACATGAATCATAATCCTTGCTATGTACATGTTCCCTATCAACATAGTTGTCTTACCCTCCTTACTTGACAAGCGAGACAATCCAGACACAAACAGACTTATCCTGCTTTGTATATCAACAACCATCTCCGGAGCATAACGGAAAAATTGAGTGAACTTCAGGTTGTACTCATGCACACTCATGGACTCCTGCTTAAGAATGAGAAATTCTCTTACATTTACCCCTCTCAGCTCCCGGGGAAAGAAATGCCTCATGAAGGCACTTTCAAACACAACCTAGTTGACAATGGCGCCCATTTAGCCTAACACTTTTTCCATTGGTCTTACCAAATCCTAGAAACACCCTTGAGTTGAGGCTTAGATAGTTGATAATAAAAATGAGTGAAGACTCAAATAGGAGAGCATTGGCGCGACGCGGAGAAGGATTTTTTATTTTTGGTGGCGAAATGATTTTTGAGGCAGAGGACTCCATATCTTCTTGGCGATGCAGAGAGCACTGACCTGGGCGCATATTTTTGCCCGATCTTTTCTTCCTCTCCCAAACTCGTTTCAAAACATACCCACTGCAATTCCATTGCTCAAATTCCCAAATTTTCATAATCCAAAACGTTTTCAATGAGACTCACACAAAAATCTACCAAGAGATTCAACTCATTCGCAAAATCCTCACCTCAAGAACTCAAAGACCTCCATTATCAATTAAACTCAAGAAATACTCAAAAACTCTATATTCAAATTCAAAAACTAATTTATGGGTACAAGTTTACATGATTGGCGTGAGGGTGAATAAATCCAACACTATGAAAGCTTACATACCTCGAAAGAACTAAGTTCTTGACGTTTTTCCCAAAATCTTGAAGAGCTTCTTGAAACCTCATATTTTCTCCTCTTGAACTTTGCCCTAACTTTCTCGAACATTTTAGAATGAATCTCAATTGACTTGATTTGATTAGACCCCTTAACTTAGGTGGACAATACGTTTTAGGATAGTGGGTTAAGGAGAAGACCAAAATACCCCTCCTTAAAACAGATGAATTTTCTTAACTAGACAGGCTCCACTCAAACAACTATATCTCCTTCATTCGAACTCCAAATTTAGCAAACTTGACGGTGTTGGAAAGAGGACTCAACGACCTTCGATTTGATACCTTGTGGGTCACCTAACTCAGTTTGTGGTGAAAGTTATGGTCGTTTGAAGTTGACCCAAACTCACAATTGAAGAGTAACATGTACCAATCTCATTTTAGCTCTTTCTAAGACCGAGGTGTTACAAAATAAAAATTCAAGTATGCATATTTCCAAGTAAATCCCTCAAACAATTTCCAAACCAAATTCACAATAATAAAATTCCAAGTAGTTCTTTAAGTAAGAAAATCCCAAGTAAATTCTTAAAAAATAAATCCCCAACAAAAATCGTGGAACATGAATCCCTAGGTAATACAACATATAAAAAAAATCTAGATAAATACTAAAGTTATTATTCATAGGTAAATCTTTAAATAAATTTATCTAGGAATTGTCTTGCAAACAAATAAAATAAAATAAAATTCATTGCTTGCGAATTTACCTATAAAAATGCTACTTGCAAATTGTTTACCCCAAATAATTTCCCATGAAATAATTTTGTGAAAATGGCACCAAATTTACATATCAATTTTTCTGGAGAAATATTTTTCTCATGTTAAAAAGTCTAAAATTTAGGAATTTCATGTTTTCGCACGAAAATTCATAGGAAATTTCTGCGAAAATTATCCACACGTAAAATTCACAGGTAATTTACATTTTTCTAGTAGTGATATTTATGAACCCCCCAGACCACTGAGCTAAGCTTCTCAGTTGTGTTAAGTGGTTTTTTTTTTTGTTATGCTAAGGGAATTCATTTCTTTACATATAACCATAAATATTGAATTTGACCTTATAAATACAGTTTCATATTTTCGACAAGGGGATTTAAGTGAAGCCCCTGCTGCCCACGTAGATCCGCCCCTGTATATTGATGTATCAGGTGAGTGTATTTATTGTATTCATATGTACGGTTAGATTGTATCTTCTCTCACCTATTATGCTTTATGTATTTCAACCTCTCTCTATGTGTTTCTATATTTTTGGAGTTTATGCGACTGTATTTGTTGTATCGTTATGTGCTTTTACGTTGTATCCTCTTTCTCTCAGTCTCTCTCAATCTCTCTCTCTCTCTCTCCTTCTCTCATCTCGCTCTTTCTCTCATTTTTTATTTTTATACTTTTTGAGGTGTTGGGCCATTATAGTTGTTGTATTTAGATATGTGTTTAGGTTGTATCCCCTCTCTCCCTACTTCTCTTTCTGTATTTTATTATTTTTTGAGGTGTCAAACGACTGTATTTGTTGTACTGATCATAAGTGCAAATAGGTTGTATTCTGTATTTTCACCCCTCTTGCTTTAGTATCCTTTGCATTAATCCTTTCGCTCTTTTATCGTTTACATTAATTTGCTCTTGTATCATTTTTATTCATTTGCTTTTGTATCACTTATCTTCATTTGTTTAAATTTATACAATTTGCATTTATTCGTCCTGTTTATCACTTGTATTTATTATATTTTATATACAGAGAGAGAGGAAAAGATAGAGAAAACAACTATCAAAAATTGATACAAACGCACAAAGTAATATACAGGAAAAATATATATATAAGGAAATGGAACTAGAAATGAAAGGAGCAAATATATACAATTGATACAATACATAAAATAAAATTAAAAAAATGGCTATATAGGAAAACAAAGAAAGGATGGTAATAATTTAAAAAAAAAATTAAAATTAACATAATATCAATATTTATTTAGGGCAATGCTAAATGGCCAGAAATTTAAAAAGTCATTAATATCTTCTTTTTTAAAAAAAAAATTGATCTTTTTTCTATTTTTTAATTAAAAGGTATTAAAGTTAAAAGGGTAAAAATGTTCAAAAAGATTTTTTCCGAATAATATATATATATATGGGTAATGCTAAATGGCCAGAAAATTTGGTCAGAATTTGGCCAGAAAATTAAAAAGTCTATAATATCCTTTTTATTTTAAAATAAACTGATCTTTTTTCCATTTTTTAAATGAAAATGTATTAAAGTTAAAAAGGTAAAAATGTCCAAAATGGTAAAATAACATAGATAAAATATCATTCTGGCCAAATTTTCTGGCCAAAAAGATTTTTCATTTTCCTATATATACTATATATGCGTATACATGCCAGAAAATATGGCCAGAATTTGGCCAAGAATTTATAAAGTCTAGAATATCCTTTTTATTTTGAATAAAATGATCTTTTTTTCATTTTTTAATTAAAAGATATTAAAGTTAAATAGGTAAAAATGTTCAAAAAGGTAAAATAAAATAGTGTAAAATATGTTTTTTTACCATTCTGGCCAAAAGGATTTTTCCATTATATTTATTTATATATATATATTATATTACCCTTATTTAGAAGAGGGAGTTGTGAAGGACGAACACAACTCCAAAAAGTTGTTCCAAATGTAAGTTAATTTGTACTATGTTAGGGTCCACTTTATTCAACAAGTATTGTACTAGCATTTAAGTTGTACTATGTTATGATCCACTTTATTTAACAAGTATTGTACTAGCATTGATAATACATAAACCTGCGTATATTGGTGAGAGTAGGGCCAATCAATATCTTCTCTTGGTGAAAAAAACAAGATATTTTTACTTTTTGATATTTTCTGGCCAGAAAAATAAGGCCAGATTTTGGCCAGAATAGTGAAAAAGACTGTTATAGCCTTTTCCCTCCAAAACAAAATTTACTTTTTGATATTTTCTAAATAATATGAGCATTTATTATTTTGATAAGATGAATTTTCTGATCCCATGCCTTATTCCCTCTTCAATTCTTTTTTTTTCGTCATTTTACTTCTCCTTCTTGACTTCTTTTTTTTTGGCTCTCCTTATAAAAAAACAAGAATATGGTGAAAATAAATAATTATATTTAAGCACTTAAATTGGTTAAATTCATCCTATGAAATGAAATTAAAAAAAATATTTACTTTATGTATCTATTGAAACTTCATCAATGTAAAACATTTTTTTAAGAGCACAAAAAAATCATAATTTATTTGATTTAATGTCAAATTCTCTATGTATATATAATTAATACATTAATTATTTTTTGTAATATGACTCTATTTTAAATACATTCTCTGTATTTCAAACTTAAACATTTACACTTTATGTACTATAAGAAATATACACTTACACCTCCAACTAAGTTTATCTATAACTAATTATATTAAAATATAATTATTAAATAATCAACTAGAACTATAAAAGAATGTTTTTGTGAAGTTATTCTTACAAAATTAATTAGGGTCGATACTTATAAGTAATACAAATTTTATGATTTCTATAATCTTTTGATGTTTATCATATATAAAGTGTTTTGAGTTTTGCCTGACTTTATTGAAATATTTTCAAATTATACTTACAAAATTATTTAAATGTGTATTTTAAATTTATTTAAATGCAAATTCATAAATTTTCTTAGTTAGAACTCATATTAATAATAATAAATAAGTAATAGTTCACATATTATAAAGTCAACATAATATAAGGGTGCAAAACTATGACATATTCAATATGATTGTTGTTAAATAGGTTCGACACAGATCAACTATATGAATTTTGTAATATTTTGATATTCACCATCTCTAAAGTGTTTCGAGTTTTGATTGTCGTTATTAATATAGTTTTAGATTATATTTTAAAATATTCAAATAAATAGCTTAAATTTATTTAAACATAATAATTAATAAAATTAGATACTTAGACGTTATATTAATAACAAATATGAGTAATGATCTATAAGTTATCAAATTGACGTAATATAATACTGGTTCAAGACTATAATTAACATTAACACGTTATTTTCGGGGATTCTCAGCAATATACAATATACTTTAGTAAATTAAATATGGATTCTAAAATTTACAATTGAATAATAATGATTAATACAGTTCTTCATTAATTAATTAACCGTTCATACATAGTGTGTGTTTTTCTTTTAGAAAAATAATAATATAATTTTGGGACTTAGATGTTTTAAATAAATATTAATAATAATGCATTTTTTATAGTGATGTCTTGAATTAAGAAAGTCATTTCTTATAATATAATTGTTTTAATATCAATGTTGACTACTCTCTTTTTAATATAATACTAACATTGATATAGAATAGTCAAATAAGGTTCAAAATATTTTTTACACTTCATTACTAGACCACATTGTTTGTTTGATCTTCATAATAATAATATTGTGCAAATTATGTTGGATTATTATTAGGAGAAAAATATTTGATATACTCCTTAATTCTGTGATATAGATATAATATATATTCCGTAAAAAAAAAGTTCACATATACTTTTACTGTTACATGTGCAAATTAAATAACTCATATATCCTCTTTTGACTAACGAAAGTTAAAATTTGGATTTTTAGTTTATTTATTTTAGTTATTTAATCAAACAATATTCATATAGAGGTAAATCATATAGTTTTTTCACGCGATTTTATTTTTGAGTTTTTTTAATTCAACGGTTAATTTGTGTCTTAATTATCCCCCTCGTGAATATATTTGTTTATCATTTTTTGAGTTTGTTGTTCCTATTTAATTTTTCTCTTTCATTCTTTAGTGTGGAAAACATGAGAGATAAAAAGAAATAGTGAACGGAATAAAATGATTATTTTTTTTAAAAAAGCAAACTAAAATTAATTTTTTTTGCGGTTATATTGAATTTTATTTTTTTGTTGTAAAAAATGTTGATGCATCTATAATAGACTTTGCAATAAGATGAGTGAAAAATTAAATTTGATCATCAATATACTAAATCAAAATTAGTGATTGAATTAAAGAAGATAAAAAAAAGAAGATAAAAATTCATGTATTAAGAGGATCAAATATACCTCGAAATATTGCGGGAAGGGTCAAATATACCTTTTATATTTTTATTTTGTTAAAAAAATTTAATAAGTTTTTCACTTCCGCCAGCCAAAAATAATCTTGGCTCTTCAAACATACCTCAAAATGTTGCGAGAAGGGTCAAACATACCTTGTATAATTTTTATTTTATCAAAAAATAATTTTGAATTAATTTTTTCACTTCCGTCAGCTAAAAAAGATTTTAGCTATATCAAAGTTATATATGTAACAATTTTTTTTTGTGGTAATATATATGTAACAATTGAAATAGATGTGAGCCACTTTCTTTTAACAAAAAACATATTATCTCTAAATCACAAAGTTGAGAAATATAATTTATTATTATTATTATTAGTAGTAGTAGTAGTAGTATATAAATGGCCAGTATATATGACACTTTTGATTAATAATTATACTTGTTAAGTTATTTTATGAATCTTGAATTTGAATTGAGTGTGAGATAAATTTATTTTAAATTTAATATTATTAGTGTTTATCTTGCCATTTAAATTTAAATTTTATTTCTTAATTGTTAATTTCAAATTTGTGTTCTTTATAATTTATATTGGAAAGTAGAGGGAAGAAAAGAAATTATTAAGGTTATCATTTTGTAGCCTTTTTATAAGAAATTGAAATTAACATGTATTTATGGAAATTATGAGAATCTGGGAACAAGTCTATTCCCCATGTATTGGGAAACTTTTCAAGTATTAAAAAATAATTAATAAATTTAAATTTAAATAAGGGTAAGAATGTCAAAAAGTAAACATGTTTATAGTGTGAATGTGCCATTCTGGCCATTATGGCCAAAATTTTCTGGCCAAAAGGATTTTTCCTTTTTATTGAGTAACTGGCTAAAATGTAGGCCTGTTTATCGAAACATCCTGCTTAAATTTTCCGTAATTCAATTATTTTGAATAACGAAAATCCGTCAAAATCAATAAGTTAATACGAAAAAGCCTCAAAATTAATAGAGGAAGTAATAGATAATTACAGTAGGACCTATAGGCCATAGCTAGTCAATTTATTGTCGTTTTTTTTTTTGGTTTTTGTTTCACCCTTAATATTAGTAATGAAGTCAAGAAATAACAATACATATAGAGCTAAAATATATTTCTATCTAACTTTTTTTTTCTGGTTTTCACCCGGTGTTCGGAGCCCACATTAGAGCTCCGATTTGGCGCTTCTAACAGGATTTTCTACATACCTAGGGCTCGAACCCGAAACCTCTAATTAAGGGTGAAACACTCCCACCAGTGTATCACAACCCAAGTTGGTTATTTCTATCTAACTAAAAAGTATAATTCTGTACAAATAGATATCAACCATCATTCTTCAAATATGACCTGTGCTAGCATGGTCCAACATTTTGTGTTATAATGCCTATATATATATAAAATGAAATATTCACTTTGTTTCGATTTGCTTGTCTTATTATTTTTTTAGTCGAACTTTTAAAAAATGTCTATTTTTTTGACAATTTTTTAATTTCAATTTTTCATGTGACTTGTTTAATATTACGAGATTCAAGGATATGATATTTTGGTATATTGTACATATCTTTAGTTTAAAATCATAAAACTCATAAGTCTTTTAATTTTTTTTCAACTCTCTGCTAAATCAAAATCGACAAATAAATTAAAACGGTGGGAGTATGAGCCCGTTTGAATTGACTTAAAAAAAATAGTTTTTTAGTCAAAAATAAAAAGTCTAACAATATTAATCCACTTTATACTTTTTTAACCTTTCATAATAAATTAATTAATAATGAAAAATAAACTATCACTATGTACAAGTAATCAAACAAAATTATCTAACAACTATTTTTTAACATTTTCATATAATTGTTTATCATAATCCCGAAATTAATTTTATATTTGTTAGATATTGAGTCTATCAAAATAATAGTTGAAATTCATTCTAGTAATCATTCGGGTATGTCATTCTAGTTAATTGTAAGTTGGTGCTATTAAAAATTGCTTATTTTTAGAAACATTTTTTAAAAATAGGTTTTTTTGAAAAGTATTTTTGAAAAATAATTAATTTGCGTTTGACTAATTCATTTGATAACGATTTTTGATAAGCTTATTGTATTTGACTAATCTTTTATAAAAAGTTACCAACAAGGGTTGTGGTGGAGTAGTAGGTACTCCTTCATCCTTAACCTGGTCTCGAGTTCAAGTCACCCCGGGTACAAAGTCACCTTTGTTAGGGAGCATCTTACCATCCAATGTGAGACTTCCAGTGTGAATCCAGATTTAGTCGGGCTCCAATGTGGGTACCGAACAACTGGTGGGAAACCAAAATAAAAACTTTTATAAAAGGTGTTTTAGAGAGTCAAATTACGAAAAAGGATAGGTCTCAATACACTTTTAATATTTAGAATTTTTTTATAAAGAGAATTTGATTTATATATTTGTTATAATTTTTAAAATAATTTTGTTTATTAAATTAAATATACATATTCAATTTTTCAATCAATATCATGCATAAATAAATTTTAAAAACTAAATATTAATATATATTAATATGATGATTTAAATATAATTAAAAATATCAAGCAAAATAAATTTTAAAACATAATTAAATCACTACATATGAAAACTTACCACAAAAATAAATAATTATAAGAGATATACTGATAATTATGTATATATGGCAAGGGTATTTTGGTCTCGAAAAAAATAATTTTCTGTTTCAGTTTTTTTTTTAAGAAGCAAAAATTTTTAGTTTCTTCCAACAACATAAAAACTGCTTTTGCTTCTACTTAAAAATTGTTTTATTGATTGGCCAAACACCTTTTTTTTTCTAAAAAAAACTCAAAATAAATATTTTAGACCTCCTAACAACAATGTCAAACAACCTCTTAGTGTCACAACCCAACCGATTGTGTTGTACAGGCACCTACTCCAACACCTAGGTAGAATAATCCTTGTCACTCAATTTAAAATTGAAAATGCAAAAGTAAAATGAAACATGAAATATTGCCTTAATAAAATGAAAAATTCTGTCTTGACCTTAATTTCAATAGAAAACTTTTTTAAAAAAAACATAAAAATCCTCCTAATTTACTAGTTTAAAATAGGTACAAGTGATACTAAGAGAATATAAAATAAAGAAAATAGGCAAAACTCCCACCATAAGAAAAAGAAGAGTAGAAGCTGCCGAAGATTACCACCTTCTTCATCTATGAAATATCACTGACCCTGCAATCAGATTATGCCAAGTGACATAACAGGAATAGTATCAGTACAAACAACACGTACTGCTAGGCATCATCGGTCGATCCGAATCAACCACATAATATAAGATAGACATTCAGAATAAAACATACAATATGAATGTTACATTACATCAAGTCTTTAACCACACGTTTTTACCATCTCAGGTATAATACTCATAAACTAGTACACTTTGATCCCAACTTCCTACCTCATTTCGCTGACAACTTTAATATTTCAAAACTCGACTCTCTTGCCACTCCAAGGCTTCCCAAGCCTAAATTTTATGCCACCATTCTATCAAATCATAACCTAACCCTTCTATCACATAGATATTTTTCTAATACAAGACCACTACTAACAATGTTAACCAACCTACTATCCTCCCTTAAATTTTCAAGCCAACACCCTAGCCATTGATCTATCTTAGTAGATCACTAGTAAGAATCTTACTAAACCATCTTGACTCAATCTCCCCCCTTATCACATATGTTTTAAACACTGAACAACCATAACTCATCCTAATATCTAAACTATGCACCAGACCTCCGGTCATCAACCTGACCTAGTAACCATAACTTAGCAAATTAGATAACATACAATTACAATCACAAGTATAACATAGTCTGGACTCTAAGTCTTTCCTCTGAGTTGAATGCACAATAAACATGAACAACCTCAACACAATAAGTCATAACTGAGTAATCACACCTTTCAAGTAATTTGAACCATCAATGATTCTTAAACATCATCCACAATGTTTAACATGCAAGCATATACTACAAATGAATCATCCCAATTAGGGGTGTGGATCAATCAGTTCAATTTTAAGACTTCAATTGCCTTCTTATGGTTAGTTGAATATTTTAATATTTTGAGTTATGTATTTGAGACATTTGAGTTAAACCTTTTTTAAAAAAGTTTATATATTGTTGAGTAAGTCTTTCGCAGAGTATTGAGCCAGGCCAAGGATTCACTTGAGGATCAACAATGGTTTTCGAGTGCCAGTTACGTTCAGGGTGTAGGTTCGGGACGTGACAATTTTCGTATTATTAGATAATATTAGTCTCTTTTTCTTGTTTTACTTTCGTATTTATCATATTAGTTTGGTTTTAGGCTGACTTGTCTAGGTGGGATAAGACGAGTGTCATCACATCCATTTTTGGATCGTGACACTAAAATAAAACACAAGAACAAAATATATCACAATATGCCTAAATATTTCCGGATTATATTCAAATCTCTAACCCTAGTCCAACCTCATCATTATTCCACCCCAACCATGATTTTTTCACCATTAATTCACTTAAAACTATCAATTTCATGGTTATATTAGTGAATTACGATAAATAAAAAGAAATGTCTTTATAAACAACCTAAGGTTTTACACCCTAAAATCCTCATAAACCTGATTTTTTCCCACTTTAGAATGAACTCAAACCCTCCCGTGGGGTCACAATTACCTTCTATGAGGCTTAGGAATCGAACTACAAAAGTAGGGGATCAAATTGCTCATCTTTTTGAAGATTGTTTATGAAAACAACTTAAATTTTCCCTAGGTCGACCTTTCCCTTTTCCAAAACGCTCTCTGATCATTATAGGCGATTTGGGAGGTTTTCTCTACACTTACAGTGACTTAACCCACTATAGAGGGCCAATCAGACCTTCAATCCCGCTATAGCTGCCCAAATCTTAGTAGCCCGAACTGGCTATTGTTTTTTTTTTCACAACTAGTTCACTCGTAATGATGGAACATGTCGTTACATTTACTCATATAGTATTCCTGAAGACTTATCTTAATATAATTAGGAGTCGTTTAGTAGAGTGTTTTGAAGAAAATAATGCATGAATTAACTGTAACACCCCAGAAAATTTTTGAGCTAAGACTTGAACCATCCTTCGTAGTGAGTAAGTTTTTACCAAGGAATTTAAATTTTTCCCAAGTATTAAGGTTAGGTCATTAGATGTAGCACCTTGAGTTCCAAAAAGAAGTAAATTAGAAATAGCAAAATCTGAAATTTTACAAAGTCAAGCTAAGTATGAGTTTTGGGTCGACTTCAAACGATCATAACTCCTAGTTCAGGATGATTTAGGTGTGCTACTAGATACCGTAGGAAATCTCTTTGAATTATCTTTCCAACGCCACCGAGTTTGCTAAGTTTCGAGTTCGGATGAGTGAGATATGCCATTTTGAAGTCAGGCTGTCCAAATAAGGAAAGTTACCCGAAAATAGTGAGGGGTGTTTTGGTCTTTTCCTTATCCAATCATATTTAATTCGTTTCAGTAAGGTTTTAAGGGTCTAGTCCTATTAGATTCAGTTTTATAATCGTAATATACGCCTATGGTTTTAGTTGAGAGTTCAAGAAGAGAAAATAAGAGAAGAGGAGAGGATCAAGGCGTTTGTCGAGGTTCTTGAGTTTTGTTGCGGATTTTCGCCATGGGTTTGATCCCTAAGAGGTATATAAGCTTCCATAGTATTGAGTTCGTTCACCCACACGCCAATCATGATTTATTCAGCGTAATTTCGTTCTTGAAATTTAAGGATTTAAGTTTTTGATGAATTCTTGATAAGTGGTCTTGAAGTTTCCTTATCGATTAAATTTTGATGTAAGATTCTACTTGGGTCAACTTCAAATGATCATATCTCTTAGAATATAAAGATTTACGTGAGCCATAACCTATCCAATTAAAGGTATTTGAATCTACTTTCCAACGCCACCAATTTCGCGTCAATCCAATTTCTGAGTAAAAAGTTATGACTATATTAGTAACCTATACAGTGTTGTTACGAATTAGCCGACGGAAAAACATTAAAAAAGAGTCGTTTGTCTTTTTACCTCCAAGAAAACCATAAACGATTTTCTTGACTAATAAAAGGCTCAAAACAAACAGATTTTCATCTTCACTAACGAAAATCATAATTTTTGGCCATTGAGATTTCAAGAAACTAATTCAAGAATCTCAAGAAAGGTTTTCTTCAAGGTATGTAAGACTATCATAGTGTTGGACTAGTTCGTCCTCACGCCCTACATCTAATTTTAAATCAATAAAAGAGTAATCTAGGATACTTTCCCTAGATTTGAGTATTCTTGAGATAAGTTGATTTTGAGTTCTTGAATTCATGTTTCTTTTAAAAGTTTAATTCCTAATTAACGAATTGCTATATTGTTATTGAGATCCTTCATATCATAAATCATACCTCTTGAATTCATAATTCAAATTCAAGAGAGAGTTAAGAGTAGAGTCCAAGAAAGTCTTTGAGTTCAATTGTGAATCCTCTGAGATCAACTATCAATTTGAGCTAAGTTTTGAGGAAGTAAGTATGAGAATGAGAAGAGTCATATACATGAGTTCCATATTGTTATGTAGACCCTTGAGTCGAGTCGTTCATGCCCATAATTCTGCATGAAATCCATAAATTGAGTATGTTTGAGGAGAGTAGTATCTTCAAGTTCTAAGTCTTGAGTATTGAGTTCCTAATCCCTTTTGAGATTTTATTCCTAATCATGTGACTATTACATATTACCCATGAAGTCCTTGATTTGAGTAGTTCATGCCCATAATTCCGCATGAACCCTATGAGTCGAGCAGTCTTGAGATGAGAGGTATCATTGAGTCCTTGAGTTAAGTAGTTCATTCTCATAATTCCGCATGAACCCTTTGAGTTTAGCATTCTTGGAATGAGTAGTATCATTGAAGTTCTTGAGTTCAAAGTATTGAGTTCTATGCATTGTTATTGAAAACCTTGAATTGAGTCATTCACGTCCATAATTCGGCATGAACCCTATTTTAAGAAATCTTTTTACAAATTGTTTTAAAACTTGTTTTAAAGACTTGAGCACTGAGTTGAGAAAGAGTAGAGTTGAGTTCATTTTCTTTAAAATGATATATGGGAACTAAGTATTCCAAGAGTAAATGTTTTTACATTTAAGATGAGAGGAAATTGAGATTTCCAAAAGAGTTTTGAGCAGTTTGAGTATCATCTCTTTTAAGAGAAAGATTTTTGAGTAATAATCTCAAAAAATAGAAAAAGTTATGTTTTTAAACATATGAGCTAGTATATTTTAGGAGTAGTATTGAGCACCGATATGGGGAAGAGTTCAGATAACTCATAGCCCCCATAAACCATGTAGCCAACGTGGGTAGAAAGGGTCATACTTTTTAGATGATTCCTTAATGCCTTTTAGCATAGACTAGTGGATCCACTTAGTTAAGGCGTTTTATACGACGACAAAGTATAGGACAGTTCTGGCAGCATGGGCAAGACGTTTAATCATTACTTAGGCTCATAGTGGTGGTTGTCGGTTAGAGAAACTCCCACAAAGTTATATTGTATTTTTATATACACACTGAGTATTATTGCATTTTTCAATACATTGAGTTGCTAACTACAGTTTTACAACTTTCCATATATATTGCATCTTTTACTATTGTTTTATCCTTGAGTATCCTGAGTTGAGTATTTTGAGTTGAGTATCTAGAGTTGAGTATCTTGTGTCGAGTACCTTATTATTTAGTTTCACTGAGTTGAGAACCTTATTACTTAATTGAGTATCTTATCCTTGAGTACTTTTGAGTCGAGTAAGTTTGAGTAGTTTCGAGTATTCCTTGAGTTGAGTAAGTTGAAAAGAGGTAAGTATGTTTCTTTTTTATCAAGTTCAAGCTTATGTTATGCTTAGAATTCCCCTTACATGCTCATTCATTCCACGTACTGAGCCTTTTGGCTTGCATCTTTTCATGATGTAGATCCAGGTATTCAGGATCATCAACAGGAGCTTTGTTGATACCATATGGAGTTCGAAGTTAGCTATGGTGAGCCTCCTTGCTTCCGGAGGGTTCCACTTGTACTTTCATTTACTTTTCAGTTTAGTCAGGATGTCGTGGATCTTGTCCCGACTTTCATCTTTGTCATTTAGAGGCTTCATAAATAGTCAGCATAGTTGGAAAGTCTGTATCATTTATTTTGTTAAATGTTTTAAAGACTTAAGTTGCCTATTTTTGGCTAGTCGAATATTATATTATATTCTAAGTTATTCATTTTGAGAAAATCTTTGCATTGTAATTCAGTTTTAAGCTTTTGTATGCTTGAGTCAATCTTCTGCTTGTAGTCAGCCAGGATGAGGGTTCGCTTGGGGACCAACAATGGTCCTCGAGTGCCGGTCACGTCCAGGGTGTAGGCTCGGGTCGTGACTTTAACTTTGTGTATTACTAGTACCTTGTTTGGTACAAGTTTCAACCTATTTATAACTGACACTTGTATTAGTGATACACTCTATTGTGTGTTATGCAGTGTATTATTGATACCATGAGTTTCAATATAATGCATTAGTAATGAAATGAATTCTAATGCAAGCATTAGCATGGTTAAAGACACAATTGTCCCTCAAAAACTTTTTCACATCCTTTCCACTATATTTGTGAAGTGTACTTTTATAAATAAATATTGTTTTAAAAAAAATTATGCAGTGTATGATATTTTTAGTACTTTAAACAAAACATTGCATAAAAAAATCTAAGCATAACTAATACAAGCATTAATACATTATATTTTGCATTATTCTTATACACTCTACCAAACAACCCCTTAGGAACAAGTAAATACATATGAGAAAAACAAAAGTAAAGATATAGGAGTAGGGGTGTTCACGGTTTGGATAAAAACCGACCCAAACCGAAAAACTGAACCAAATCGATAAAATAAAACCGATTTTATTTGGGTTTGATTTGGTTTGGTTTTAGATTTTTGAAAATCGATAATATTTGGTTTGATTATGGTTTTATTCGAAAAAACCGAAGAAATAACCGAACCGAACCGATTAATTATATACACATATTTTATTAATATACATAATATATTATTTTTATAAACAATTTTAAAGATCTTATACATATTTTCATTAAAATTTCTTTATAATTTACTTATTGAAAGCAAAAATGCCCAAGATGAAACATTTATCTTATTGATTTCATGTACATGAATGTTTATGACAATTATTTGTGGAACTGAATATGTTATTGTTTGTTCCTTCTAGGCCAATATAGTGAATTTTAAAGCTTTATTGATAGTAAATTTAGTGAACGAAAGTTCAGTATCTAACTATTTTTCGTTTTGAATGGATTGTTGTCACATTTTGAATGAATTGTTTCTTTTATTTTTGTGTATGGTTAATAACCGAATAACCGAACCAAACCAAATCGATAACCACCAAACTGATAAATGTATATTATATTTGGTTTGATTTGATTTTGATAATTTTAAAACCGATTAAGTTGATTTGGTTTTGATTTTTATCAATAACCGATCTAAGTCGACCCGTGAACACCCCTATATAGGAGTATAATAGATCCAGTTTATTACTCCATCCGTTTAATTTTATATGGCATCATTAGATTTGACGTGATGATTAAGTAAAAAGATGAGAAAATTTAGAAACTTATGGTCTAAGATATTTCTTAGATATTTGTGTGGTTGTAAATCATTTTATTAAATGTAAAAATAACAAATTAAAGTTAAATTATTTTATTATTAATATTAAGGTGACATTCTTTTAATGACGAATTAAAAAATGTCACATGAAATGATACGACGAAAATATTACTTTTTATTAATTACTATTTTCTTCGTTTCAATTTATGTGATGTATTTAATTTGACACAAATTTAAAAATAAACTTTAAAAAAAATCATGATATTAATTAAGTCACGAGTGCTTATATGACTATAAATAATTTTATTAAAAGTAAAATAAATATTTAAAACTAAAAACATATTTTATTTTATTTTTTGCTATAATAGCTAACTAAACAAAATGCATTGTCAGTAAAATAAATACATGTATGATGGCTCACCTTTTTATATGTTTTGTCCATTACAAATTGTCCAGCAAACACAAGCAATTTCTATTTAATTTGTATATTATATAGGCAATAGC
>JAJOOR010028246.1:0-23918 GCA_036250505.1 Solanum acaule | reverse complement strand
AAAATTCATAAATCTTAAGAAATCATACAAAAAGAAAAGAAAGAAATAGACTTTAGATCCCTTACTTTGGAACTTCAATTGTCCTATTTCCCAAATTCTAGTGGTAAAGTATGTCAAAATTTTAGGACATTGTATCTAGTCTTGAAGCTTATAAATCAACTCCTTAATTTCTTCACTTAAGAAACCACCGAAAATTCATAAATCTTAAGAAATCATACAAAAAGAAAAGAAAGAAATAGACTTTAGATCCCTTACTTTGGAACTTCAATTGTCCTATTTCCCAAATTCTAGTGGTAAAGTATGTCAAAATTTTAGGACATTGTATCTAGTCTTGAAGCTTATAAATCAACTCCTTAATTTCTTCACTTAAGAAACCACCGAAAATTCATAAATCTTAAGAAATCATACAAAAAGAAAAGAAAGAAATAGACTTTAGATCCCTTACTTTGGAACTTCAATTGTCCTATTTCCCAAATTCTAGTGGTAAAGTATGTCAAAATTTTAGGACATTGTATCTAGTCTTGAAGCTTATAAATCAACTCCTTAATTTCTTCACTTAAGAAACCACCGAAAATTCATAAATCTTAAGAAATCATACAAAAAGAAAAGAAAGAAATAGACTTTAGATCCCTTACTTTGGAACTTCAATTGTCCTATTTCCCAAATTCTAGTGGTAAAGTATGTCAAAATTTTAGGACATTGTATCTAGTCTTGAAGCTTATAAATCAACTCCTTAATTTCTTCACTTAAGAAACCACCGAATGTATAATATTCTCTCCATAGATGAATTGTACAAATAAGAAATATTCATTTGAATTTTAAAATCCCAGCACCTTGAATCATGTTTGATTTTTCAGGTTCTAAAAGCAACATACTTAAAATACCAAATATTATATGTTCTTACCACAAATTTGGGAGATTTTAAACAGCGAAGAATGGAACCTACACAAGGAGAGAAAAAGTTAATTGTTATATCTATTGAGGTATTAAGACAAGCAATTAAAAATGCACTTTACTAATAATTAACTTCCACTTATTATATATATTTGTATGTATATATACAAGATAATGGTACTCTTAAGAAAAATATATGTACTCCACTTTTGTCCACTTCCACCACTTCCAACACCACACCTTTTTCCAATTATACACCCAGGTTACATAAAATCGTGGTAAAATAAAAATAACTTTCTTAATATATCATAATTAATAGAAAATAATTTGAATAAAGGCTACCTCATATCATACTGTAACACCTTGGAAATGTAAGAGTGAAATGAAAGTCGAGAAGTTGCAAAAATATTTCTAGTGCACTGGTCCACAAGTGGCATGTACGAGTCGTGGAAGCCCAGTAGTGGTTGCCTCTAGAATTTTGGAATTTCAGAACTTGGATCCAATGGTTGACCAACAAGGGTCATAGATGGATTTACGGATTGTAGTTGGGTCTCGTGGAAGTTAACTTCAGAAAGATGGGATTTCAGTAAAGTGGGGTTGCACGGAAGGGGTGTACGGACCATCGGAAGAAGCATGGGTCATGGTCCTTGGTCCATGGTTTGAAGATCAGAAACTCAAGATTTCAATATCTCAATTGACAAAAGACCAGTACGGTCCGTAGAAGAGAGTACGGACTGTATATGGGGTCGTAGAATCAATTCAGCAGTTTATAGTCAGGGTTAATTGGATCTTTTCCAACTCTTTTAATTCCTAAACTACACCGTTTCTAGACTATTTCTAAGCCCTCTAAATGATTTTACTGTTCAAATTTCTCCCATTCACTCTCATTCCCTCAAAAACCCCAAAAGCTTTCAAGTTTTCTTCTCCAAGGATTTCTCTCAAGGTGATTTAGGGTTTCTTGAAACTTCAAGTATCCTCTTCTAAGTTCAAAGCTAGGGTTCAATATGGTATGTTAGAAGTTTATCAATGTATTCCTTTACATCCATTGATTCCCAAAGAAACCTCAAAATCTCTTTGATGATTCTTACCCAAATTCTAGGGTTTCATGATTTTGCTACAGGCTTAATTGATTTAATACTTTTTCATCATAATTGATCTTAGTATACATGATTTGATAATAAGTACATATTTTCAATGATTTCTACATGAACCCATGCTATACGAGTATTTTGATTATGAAATCAAGCTTTACCGTATGCATGCATTTAAGGGGTTATAATTCAAAGATACTTTTGAATAAAGTGTTAACATGGTTTTATAAATTTATATTTCTTATGATTGAAGTATTCTTAGTATGAAAAGATTATCATGATTTAGATATTTTCGATTAAGTATGTCTTATGAATTGATTACGTTATGAAATCATGATATTTTAAAGGAGTTATTCGTATGATTACGAGTCTTTTTAATCGAATTGACATTACTAAATTCTTACCATTTCAAACACTAAGAATATGAATGTGATATGATTATGCATGTTTCTTTTAGGAGTTTAGTTAGCACCGAGTCAGACTAGTGGTGATTACCCATGTTCTTGAACTACATGCTCCATAGGTGTCCCGATTGGATGATAGCTAGTGGATCCACCTAATCTTAAGAAGTGGTCATTACCTTGGAAATTATTACACACACTTTTGGTGTAGGAGCAGTACACTAAACTCCATGTTATAGCTTGATTTATGCCAGTTTACGGTATCTCCCACAAAAGAAGAAGTTTTCCAAATAGTTTATGTTTTATACATATGTCATGGCTTCTACTTATTGTATGATTTTAGAATATTGCATTGAACTTCTTTTAGGATTTATGAACTCAGCTTGTCAGATTTGATATATTCTTATTTGGTCATGTATTATCATGTTCTAAGACTTGCCATACTCATGTTACAGTCATGCATATTTCCTCATACTTAGTATATTCCAAGTACTGACAACATATCTCTCTTGTGCCTATTGTCTTATAATATAGGTTTCGATGCTCATTCATCTAGCCATGGCTAGTAGTGGATTGATCAACATTGCTTAGTTTTTGGTGACTCATCATGGTTCGAGGTCAAGGCCACACTATGGGATCTTTTATGTCATTTCTGTGTTTTGACTAGTTCGTGGGCTAGGGTGTAACAACTTCAAAATTGGAAAGTTGAAATAAATAGGGAAAGTTGTAGAAGTAAAACTTGTACGATTCCAACGAAGCCAACCTATGGGTGGTAGACATCTCTAAGGGTCGTATAAATCTCTCGTGGAACTTGATTTAGGATTTTTGGAAAGGATTACCTAAGTAAGCGTTTGAGAGGGAGGGCAAAAGGATTCAGATTTGACAGAGTGAAAGGAGATGGTATCTACTCTCTGAAATTGGCTGAAAAGAGTGCATAGTGCACATGGCTGGGAATCTTCTTTTTTCAGATAAATGAAAAGGAGAGGGTATGGGTGAAAGGTCAAGTGATCAAGCTCGAAATCCGACAGATTTTGGGGGATTTTTGTGCGAGGAAAGGGGCTGGTTTGGTGCCTTTTTTGTCGAAGGAGAACAGAGGGGCACGTAGAGTTCTCTTGTGCATTTTTTTGAGAGATAAGAGAGCGCGTGGGGGCTTGGGTGTATTTGAATAACATGGATTAAAGAGAAGTAGGTAGGATTATGAGATTTTGGGCTTAATTTTCGTCTGAAATAATAGGAAAGGTCCAATTAGAATTAAGATTTTAAGGGACTAGGTGGTTTAGGGGTAATTTTCATCGATGAGTCAAGTTCGATGAAATATATTTGAGACAACTTAAATACTAAATTAATTATACGAGATTTTTAATTTTAACAAAGTAAAATAATTAGCTAATCATAAAAAATAAACACTAATTGCAACATTAATAAAAAATATGATTACTTTAAGAAAAAAAAATATACGAACTAAGTTAAATAATATTTTGAGTCGATTTCAAAAATATTTATAAAATTTGAAAGCCGTACATAAACCTATATATGAATATAGAAATTCTTACTAAAAATAATGTAAAATAAGCTTGAAAATATTATTTTTTTGTATTTTTCAAAGACAGTTGTTTTAAATTGTTTGAAATTAAGAAAGCTCGATAATTAATACACAATGTGGAGGATCAAAATTGAGTGTCAACAACTTGCCCATTCGTTTGGCTAGGATCAATGAAAGAGATCAAAAGCAAAGGAAATTGAAGAATCCAATTTGCTCCATCCACTAATTCATCTCTTTGAAATATTGAATGATAAGGCTTTTGAATAATTATGGTCGGACCCGTGTCTTGGGTTTCCTACTTATCTTAGGTTACATGAGAATTTAGGCCACTAGTAGTTTGAAAGATGCTTGATTTAACGCACAAATTGAAAAGAATTCAAAAGCTATTCCGATGTCGAAGTATGAAGTGACCAAAAAGCTCGAGAATGGAATAAGGAGAGGTTCACTGAAGTATAGTTAAGTTTTCAACACCGATCCTGCCCATATATCCATAAACTCTGGGAATCAGACTGCTTGCAGTTCGACTCAATCGGTTGAAAAGGAAATCTCTTATGCAAAAAACAACCTTTAGCTTAAGAAGGAGTGAAAATTAATTGAGCGCGGAAAAGAGGCTGCAAACATCTCATATATGAATGTGGGGCCCTTCACACCTATATGTAAGAACTTACAAAGACATAATTTCCAAAGCTGTAAGTGTATTGCCACTCGTATTTGAAAACTTGCCTCCGGTGTTGAGTTGAAAATTTCACTAAAGGTGAAACGAAAACGTTTAATCCTACGAAATACCCACACGCCTTATGATAATGATGTGGTTTGATTGTGGTGGAAGTCGCTCCTTAACTCGTGTTCCTCTATGGACTATGTCCAGTTGGCCGCTAAGAAAAAAGAGTTACACGTTGTGCTGCGTCCTATACTGATGTAGTACACTTTGTGTATTCCAAAGTCTGGAATCAATTGTCACTAGAAGATGTAACATAAATATGAATATAACTTGTGCAAGCCTTTTTTAACATGTCATACTGAAGAGATGACGACTCAATTTCAGGTGTACTACTCTCGAAGGAAGTGATGATCCAAACTGATGTGTCAATTTTAATGAAGTGATGATTCAATAATATAACGTAACATGTCATTTTTTAGGAAAGTGATATTCCAGCATGCCACTTTTTAGGAAGGTGACGTCCCAACATGTCAGTTTTAGGGAGGTGACGCCCTAACGTAATAATAACACGTCACTTTGAGGGTGGTGACTGACCAATATAATATAACGTGTTAAATTGAAGGAAGTGACACTCTAATAATAATTTAACTTGTCATATTGAAGGAAGTGACACTCCAATAATATAAAGTGTCACGTTGAAGGAAGTAACTCTTTAACGATAAATTACCATGTCACATTAAATGAAGTGACGCTCCAATAATATAATGTGTCACATTAAATGAAATGATGCTTCAATATTTATTTGGCGTGTCGCGTTGAAGGAAGTGACGCTCTAGTAATATAACCTGTCACTTTCAAGAAAGTGACGCTCCAATAATAATTTAATGTGTCACATTGAAGGAAGTGACACTCCAGTGATATAACGTGTCATGTTGAAGGAAGTGACGCTCCAATAATAATATAACGTGCTACACTAAAGGAAGTGACGCTTCAATAATATAATGTGTCATGTTGAAGGAAGTGACACTCCAATAATAATATAATTTGTCACATTTAAAAAAGTTACGCTCCAATAATATAAAGTGTCACGTTGAAGGAAGTGAAACTCCATTATAATACCTTACAATAAAGAACAAATTTCAAAAATAAAGAGCAAGTTTATAACATAGTAATCTGATTAGCTTCTTGTAGTTGTGAAGCCAATGACATATCTGGTTGTCAGTAAAGACTTTGTCGTCCATACGCTCACAAAAAAAATTGTTAGTTGAGGAAAAAGAGATTAACATATATCAAGACCTTTAAATATGTCAAGACAATTTGGTAGTCAAAGAGAACGATAGATTCTGGAAGAACGCTTTGAGAGATTTTGACGTTCAAAGGAGGCGCTAATGAATGATTAGGAATCTCACATTAGGTGTGTCCCTACTTAAATGGATATCTTATAAATAGAAGGTTTGTTTGATAAAGGATATCTTTGAAGCTTGAAGTTGAACGAAGAACTTGAGAACTTTGAACACTTTCCAAAAGTTGCCCATGTTTCCAGTCCAAGGGTACTTAATTGAAATAATTCCTAAAAAATGAAGCATGAATAATACCAAAAACATTCCTCAATTTCCTCTGAGGTCTATATTTTGAAATAGTAGGAAGACAAAATCCTTATATAGGATTGCCTAGGTATCTTGCTAGAACAATAAATTAGGTTTGGCGTAGTTCGAACATGAAACTTAATAGAATTCTTTGAGAAACATAAGATTTTCCCTCAATAGGTGAGAAATGAAATAACGGAGAAATGAATTCGTCAATGTGGAATAGAGGAAAATAGTTGGTTTGTTGAACCAGATCCTTGTTGTTAGGAATCTTTCATAATAACATCTTTGCAAAAGGTTGGCCCATGTCCTTTTTCCCGTGAACGTTTGGCTGGATCCTTCAAAACATTAGAAAGATCTTTTGATTTTTTTTTGGAATTTTGAAAATGGCACCTCGAAAGCTCAGATATGATTAGTAACAAAATAAAATTATCAAAGTAGATGATATAACAAGAGATAAGTTAATGATGAGGCCGTTCAACTTATATTGGTCCGGATGACGTCGCATAACCTAAGTCGTTGTGCCAAGCTATTTCACCATTGTGGGCCTAACGAGGCCTTGTAGCTTTATAATTCCTGCATCTAAAGAAAAATTCTTAGTTTTGAGAGACTGATTCACGTTGGCTTTGCTCTTGCTATCCTAATGTATTGTTTGCAAGCTTGTATGGTCTCAAAATCTAGGCTTGATATAATTTTGCAGAAGCACCCTCAAAAATTCTGCCCCAATTTAAAACATAGAAGAACTCTTGAACCTTTTTGTAGTTTTTGATTGAATTTTTGAGATGCTCTTAAAAATTCTACCCTAGTTGCAATTTTGATGTGATCTTCGATTCTAATTTGTTGAACAAAGTCCTCTAATAAATTTTGAGATCCTCTCACAATTTTGCCCCCAGTTTCCATAATAAAGGGAAATGGAAAACTTATGGGCAATATGACCAAGCAGGTGTAGTGCCTACGTATCCCATTGAGGAAGGAATCAGGTTAAACGTAGTTCCAATATAAAGAGAATTGAGATAGTTCTGATAATGTGACCGAAGTCGATGAAGGCCGACTACGTATTCCACTAGGGAAGTCAAGTTTTATGTAGTTCACACAAATTAAAGTTCTTAAAAATAAAATAAAACCATAACATATGATTACAAAGGAAACAAAACGATAATGTGCAATTACAGGGAAATAAAGAAACAAACTCTAAATGTAAGACTGAAAGACGACAAAAGAGCGACTTCCAGAAAAATTATATCTTCTTTGAAACTGGTTACCCAATGACTACTCCTTGTGTTTGGGCATTGGATTGGTGTTCACGGTCGGTTGAGCTTGTGAAAGTGTTACCACCTTTCTGTCAATCAGATCTTGTATTTTCTGTTTGAGAGTGATACACTTCTCGGTATCATGTCCAGCAACTCCTGAATGATAAGGACAAAGCTTTTTTGGGTCATACCTATCGGCCGAAGTATTCATAGTCTTTTCTTCTACTGGATGGAGTATTTCGCCTCTTTCAATATCTCAAAAAGTTGAGTCAGCATTTCAGACAATGGAGTGGAGACTCGGGGAGGCTTTCTCTCAAAGTTGGGACGAGGCGCATTGTTTTGAAGATTTTGCATTGGTCATGGAGAATAATATGTTGCCTGTGTGTTGTAGATAGAATATTGTAACGTAGGATAGCGTGAAGGTGGTTGAAAATTATATGAGGTAGTTCCTCAAGTCATTACCATCATAACATATTTATCTTTATCTTTCCACGTCCAAAAGAACCAGATTGGAATCTATTAGAGAACTAAGATGTAGTTACACTTGTTATTCTCCCAGTCTTGAGACCATCTTCAATTATTTCTCCAACTTTGATAACATAAGAAAATGTCTTTCCACCCATTGTCAACATTCGTTCATAGTATTCTGAGTCTTGAGCTTGAATAAAGTAGGTGATCATTTCTGATTCCTCCATAGGCGGATGTACTCTAGCTGCTTCTTCCCTCCAACGAACTGCATATTCTCGAAAGCATTCAGTTGATTTTGGTTTTAGCTTTGTAATGTAGATTCTAGCAAGAGTGATCTCGACATGAAGTTTGTAGTGATCCACAAAAGCATTCACTAAATCATCCAATGTACGCCATTTGGTCACATATTGTTTAAAGTACCATTCTAAAGCTCTCCCGGTCAAACTTTGATTGAATAACTTAATTCTTATCCCTTCATTCTTATCCACACAACTAAATTTTTCGCAATAGACTTTCAAATTGAAGAAAGGATTTCTTGACCCATCAAACTTTTCAAACTTTTGAATCTTGTAACCTAGTGGCAACTCCACGTCAATGAATGCACATAACTCTTCATACCTTACACTTTGGTTATGACCGAGACCTCAAAGACCTCTCACAATATTTTCCACACTGTTAATGTAACACCTCAGACTTTGAGAGTGGTCTAGAAAGGACAAACGGGTAAGTCCATGAACCCAAAACGGACCATGGACCCTTCACGGTACATTGGACGGGCCGTTTAGAGGTCCACATCCCGTTAAGGACTTCGTGAGACAAACTAGGACTTCCCCTAGGCAGGAGTCACCTAGACGGCCCGTGGTGAGTTTGATGGCCCGTCTAGAGGTTTATACAAGTAACCTAGACAATGAGGTTGAACCCTAAGGTCATTATGAAGGACCACAGATGCCTAGACGGTTCGTGAAGCTTCACACGGACTGTGAAGTCATATGTGAAAGGGACTTATCATGTTTTGATTTTTTAGTCAACTTCAAACAATCATATCTTTTAGGAAAAAATTAATTAGGTGGCCAATTACCTATCAAATTAAAGGTCTTTGAGTCCTCTTTCTAATGCCAACAAGTTTGCCTTATTTTGAACCTAGAGTAAAACGTTGTGCTTGTTTTAGTGAAGCCCTGCCGGGCAGGGCAACACCATGACCCTCTAGATGGTCCATGATGCCTTAGACGACTCGTGAAGTCCCTCTCCTAAGTTAACTCATCAGTTTTAAGTCGGGGTTGTATTGGTTGTTTCCCCTATCCGTTTGGTACTTATAAGATTTACTGTGTGATGAATATCCAATAAATATTCCCTCATCGCTTTTAGCATCAAACTTTCCTAGTGCATCTTTGCCATTTTTGTGTACATAACATACACATCCAAATGATCTGAGATTTGTCAAGTTTGGTTTTCTTCCTTCGAGTCGTTCATAGGGTGTTTTGTTTAACATTGATCGAATCATACATCAGTTGACTAGGTAACAGGTGGTATTTACTGCCTTTACTCAGTATAACTTTGGAGATTGATGGCGATCAACATGGTTAGCACTTTCTCTTCTTTTTGTTTTTACACTCAATCAAGCCATTTTGTTGTGGTGTTTTTGGTGCAGAAAAGTTATGATTTCTTACGGAAAGAGCAATAGAGAAATTAGTGAATGAAAGGGTATGAAGGACTTCAATATTCCTCAAGCTCTGTACCACTTCTCCCTGGTCCTACAATGGCAACAAGTGCAAATATTTATAGCTTAAAAATGTTGGATTTGAATTTCAACGATAAGTAAGCATTTAAGAGGTAGGGCAAAATGATTCAGATTTGACAAAGTAAAAGAAGATGGTAGCTATCTCTGAAATTGGCTGATAAAACTGCATATTGCACATGGCTGGGAGTCTGTTTTTTTCCCAGAGAAATTAAAAGGAGAGGGTGTGTGTGAAAGTTCAACTGACCAATCTCGAAATCCGGTGGATTTTGGGGGATTTTCGTGTAGGGAAAGGAGCTGGTTTGGAGCGTTTTTTGTTGAAGGAGAAGAGAGGAGCGCGTAGAGTTATCTTGTGCATTCTTTCTGAGAGATAAGAGAGTCGCGTGGGGGGTTGGGTGTATTAGAATAATAGGGATTAAAGATAAGTGGGCTGGATTATGAGCTTTTGGGCTCAATTTTGGAGTGAAATAATAGGAAAGGTCCAATTAGAATTAAGATTTAAAGAGACCAGGTTCTTTGGGGTAACTTTCATCGATGAGCCAAATTCGATGAAAATTATATGAGACAAATTAAATACTTAAATAATTATACGAGCTTCTCCATTTTAACAAAGTAAAATAATTAGATAGTCATCAAAAATAAAAACTAATTGGGACATAAATAAAAAATATGATCAATATAAGAAAAAGAATAAGATACGAACTAAGTTAAATATTATTTTGAGTCGATTTTAAAAATATTTGTAATACTTGAAAGATGTACATAAATATATATATAAATATAGAAATTCTTACTAAAAATGACAAAAAATAAGCTTGAAAAAATATATATTTTTTGGATTTTTCAAAGGCAGTTTTTTCAAGTTGTTTGAAATTAAAAAAGCTCGATATTTAATACTCAATGTGTAGGGAAGAAATTGGGTGTCAACAATAGAGTATGTGTCACATTCTGAGCCTACACCCTGGAAGTGGTCGACACTCAAGAACCATCACTGGTCCCATCTGAACCCTTGGCCTGGCTTAGGAATCAGCGGAAGACTTACTCAACAAACAGGAACATCAGTGTAAAGATTAACCCATAGGGTCTCAATAATAGCTTAACTCAATAATGTCTGAATGTACTTAAATAACATACAAAATCAGTTCAAAGTCTCAAAGGAACATCAACAAGGGAAAACAGTGAAAGACTCCTCAACTACTACTGTCTATGAAGCCTCTAAATACTACGATAGATGTTGGTACAAGACCCACAACATCTTAACAAAGATGAAATATAAATGTGGAACCCTCTGGAAGTAGGGGTGCCAATTTCAGACCATATTAATGAAATGAGTACATTTAATCCATATTTAATGACTTGAATCACTCATATTTTAATGAAAAAATGGCATAGCATGACAACCTATAAACTTTATTGGCAATAAATACCCCACTTTAAACTTATTAGCAAATAAAGATTTTTTTAATATTTATTTGGCATTAAATAACCACATTCTTTTTTCTGAAAATTAATTTTTTTCCTGATTTTCTCTCTCTATTTCCTAGCAGTTAGCACATTTGCTTTAATTGTTTCTTTTTTCTCTCTCCTTATAATTTGTCAACAAAAAAGTGTCGTATTTTTCTATTCTCTCTTTCTTCCCTTTTTTTTTCTCCCTCTTTCAAGTTTAGGATATCTATCTATTCTCTCTTTCTTCCCTTTTTTTTTTAATATTGATTGTCTGGGTTATTTTTAAAAAAAGTTGAGATTTTATAAAATTCTTTAACTTGTAGTTGGATGCAATATTTTTGTCTTTTTACAAATTTTCGTATTTGTATTATAATTTTACAACATTTTCTTCCCCCAAAAATTGCAACGCTTCGTGATTTCTGAAATTGACATTTTTTTCAAATTTTAATAAATAAATAATTAATATATTTATGACTATTTTTTAAAATATTGAATTTTGTTGATTGAATTTGATAATGAATATATTTCTTTTGTCTCCAACACATGTATCTAAATTTGTTAATGAATACAAACAAACACATAACATTGTAAAATTATCTAAATTTATCAATGAATTTCGTTGATTGCATTCCAAAGTAGTAATGCAAGCAACTGTATACCTATGTAAAATTAGAATGATAATAATGTAAACAAATATATACCAATTTATAAATGAATATGGACGAATGTATCCAATACAAATGTATACCTATGTAAATTTGAAAGATATTAATGCAAATAAATGTATACCAATTTATTATGAATACGAACAAATGTATTCAATACAAATGTAAAATTAGAAACATATTAATGCAAACAAATGTATATCAATTTATAAATGAATATGGACGAATGTATCCAATACAAATGTATACCTATGTAAAATTTGAAAGATATTAATGCAAATAAATATAAATGTATACCAATGTATTATGAATACGAAAAAAATGATCTAATACAAATGTATGCCAATCTATGAATATAGTTTAATGAATATCAATGCAAACAAATCTATACAAATTTGTTAAGTGAATATGGATTGAGTTCAAAGGCAAAATAATTGGCAAGTAATGAACTCATAGGAATACCATTGAAATAAGAGTAATCATAATAAAAATATTATTTGCTAATTTTAAGAAAAGATATAATTCTAAACAGTAATTTGCTAGTTTCAAGTGGAAATGGTTGGAAGATAGAATATAGATGGTATTAATTTTCTTTTATTATTTTTAAAATGCGAAATAATTTGAAAGGAGAGAGTTTTGAATAATCTTTTGCTAGTTTTAAGGAGAAATGGTTGGAAGTTAGAAGAGAGATGAAATTAATTTTCTTTTATTATTTTAAAAAATACGTAAATATTTGAAAGGAGAGAAATAATTCTAAATAATCTTTTGCTAGTTTTAAGGAGTGATGGTTGAAAGTAAGAAGAGAGATGATATTAAATATCTTTTATTATTTGAAAAAAGTTAAAAATGTCGATAAATTACTTTTAGGCTAATATGTGCCAATTTTTTATTTGTTTATTAATTGCTAATTAATATTGGGCTATATGTTGCCAATTGTATGTAACACTTGTCTATCTGTGTAAATTCCTCTATTTTAATTGGGTAAATATGGGCTTCAACCTATTTTAAGAACTCCTACAAATATGGTCAAAATTGATAAAATATGGGTATCCATATAGACCCATAATAGATCACTCACTTCTCACTTCTACTCAAAATACTAACTTGTGCTAAACATAAAAGATATTCTATTAATTTTTTATTTTCAAAATTATAATTTATTTTTCAAAAAAATTGGAGGGTGGGTGGGGCTGAGAAGGGAGGGGGGTAGGGGGTTGGGGTTGCCAATTTTTTTTCAATTTTTTTTTTAAAAAATTCAACCAAAAAGTCTTTCAAAATTTATTTATGGGGGTGGGGGTAGGTGGGGGTGCGGGGGTGGGTAGGGTTGGCAAAAATTATTTTTTTAAAAAAATTAAAATTTTATTTTTCCAAATAATTTTTAAATATTTTTTTTTTTGGGATGGGGGCTGGTGGGGTGGGGGGTTGGTGTTGCCAAATTTCTTTTGTCAAAAAAAAATTCTTTTTAAAATTATTTTTGGGGTGGGGTGGTAAGGGTAGAGTGGGATGGTAGGGGTTGAGGTATTAACAACTTAGCTTTGATTTAATATTTTTTGCCTTTAGGAGATTAAAGTGGGTTACAACCATTTTACCCAAATCATATTTGACCAAATTGGTATTTATCCATATTTTATATGGGTGGATTGTGAATCTATTTTAACTCAATCCGTATTCAATCCATCCGAATCCGATCCAAACCACCCATTTGCCACCCCTATGTGGAAACACGGAGGCTCAACAAAGCTAACTGGAATGCAAATGATATCAACGAAGCGCCTGTTAATGACCCTGAACACCTGTATGTGCATCGTAAAAAGATGCAGGTCGAATAACGTCAGTATATTGAATGTACGAGTATGTAAGGGGAAAACTGAAAGCAATAGATAACAGAACTGACAAGGCTGGAAAAAATACTCACCTCAACTCAACTCAATACAAATCAACACAAATAGATGCACTAATTAAAACATTTTAAAGAAGGCGATAAAAGTCAATGAATGTATAAAAATACAATAACATACTCTTTACTCTTATTTGAGAGATTCTTTAACTGAAAACTATCAGTACGAGCTAAGTGATGATACTACGTCTCACCCACGCTGCTAAAACTGTCATATACCTTGCCAGGGCAAAAACACCTCGGTTAAGTGGACACTAAGATATGCTTAAAAGCAATAAGGAATCATCTAAAAAGTATGATCCTTTACCCATGTTGGCATACATAGTTTATGTCACGACCCAGGGGTGCCCCCTAGATGTAACATAGCGTATAGAACCCCGAAGGACTCCATATAATCAACTTAGCATATCATAACATAAAGTAGTATAACACCAAAGAGTAAAACAACATTTAATTCCAAAACAGTTTTATAGAAGAGCGGAAGTCTAACTCAGTCTGAATATAGCCATCTATTACAATCGAATGAAAGTGGGCCTAGCCCATACATCATGTTCAAAAAGGAAATACGAAAGAGAAACTACAATAAGGAAAAGTCCGTCCTCGAACCATGAGGACTCACCAAGCTTGGAAAGAATCTAAGTCCAAGCTCTAGCCACTAGAATGGAAACCATGCCTGTCGGGCCCTATATTTGGGAAAAATGTTGGCAACAGTATGTGTTAGTACAAAAATGCACTAAGTATGATAGCTATGCATACAAACATTTAAAACATGCTAGGAAGGACATTTCATTTCATGACATGCAATTTGACCAATAAACATGATATAAGAGGGTTAGAAAACATAAGTCATAACATCATGGTCAATGCAAGCTAAATAATCTTTAAGCCTTTGAACACATATGAGATACTTCTTTAAGTAACCTTAGTTCATTAATCATCTTGTTGTGGGAAAATTTGCCTTAACCGACATACATACCATGTGAGCTAAAACATGATCACCCGGTGTCTCCCACACCGAAAAGGGTTGTTTTGCTTCCCTAAGGTAGAAGCATGAACATCTAGCTTAAGTGGATCCACTAGCTAATCAACCTTTGAGGGCACATAGTTTAAGGGATAAGGAGATTGCTACTAGAAACCCGACCTCTACTAACGGGAGAGCTTCCATTTCATGAAACTTCTTCTAGAAATCCAACCTCTACTAACGGGAGAGCTTCCATCTCAAGGTCAATATCCACTCGGTGCTAAGCATAATTCCCACGGAATAGTATTTTCTTACTCATTCTCATTATCCATGGAAAGACATGTCATCTTGATAATCCAAGCTAGTTCATTAGGATAACTCTTATTCATTGATTCAATTAGGTGAGAACGCCTTTCAACCTAAGAACCCTTCTATGTGAGAAAACCTTTCACATCATGGTTTTAAGTGTTTTGTGAGAATAACCTTTCAACAACACAACAACAACAACAACATTGGTAGTTCTCTCTCAAAGCACCCTTAAAACATTTACATAGGTTTCATAAGATCATGTATAACTCATACTTTGCCCTTTTAAGTTTCAAAGCCACTTTCAATCACCAAATCTAGAATTCTAGCATTAGATAGGGATTTTATCATAAATTCATGCAATTTTATTACTTCATGCTTTGGATTTCTGAGGAGGGCCATTACGGACCACACCTACGGTCCATGGTCCCATCCACGGGCCGTGGGTTGTCGTCATTGTTTGGCTCTTGCAACACCTGTAAAGCTGCAATATGTCCCTTTTTGGATATGGGATGTTACAATATCTCCTCCTTGGGACCATTCGTCCTCGAATGAGATTTAAACTTGTTCTAAAAGAGTAGGAGAGGAACTAACAACCCAACCTACGATGCAATGCATACAACCAAGGAGGAACTATCGACTCCAAGCTAGGACATTCCCAAAACATCTCATAGGGGTGAAATTAACTCTAACAACCCATCATGCATGCAATCTCATCAAAATGCACAAAATCAAGGAGAAAACATCAACTCCAAGCTAAACATACTCAATGCATCATAAGAAAGTAGGAACTACATCTAACAACCCAAAATGCATGAGATTTCATATTTCCCATATTCAAAGAGGAACTACCTTCTCCAAGCTAAAACATGCTCAACAGACTCTCATGGAGCCGTTATGCAATTCATTAACAAAAAAACATAGCTAATGCATGTTCAACAATCATCTCATGAAGTCTATAGGCAACTCATACTCAATGCATAACAATAAGAGGAAATAAACCATACAAGTCATTTATTCAACATAGAGACATGTAAAACCCGATGCAGCGATGCCAACTCATTTGGCAAATCTAGTTCATATGCAACCTTGCCAACACGCCTCAAAATCTCATATGGGCCTACAAAACGGGGACTAAGGTTCCCTCCCTTCCCAAACCTCATAACACCCTTCATGGGTGAGATTTTCAAATAAATCCAATCATGAACCTTAAATTCAAGATCTCTCTTTCTAACAATAGCATATGAATTTTTCTGACTTTGGGCCGTTCTCAATCTCTCTCTAATATCCGAATCTTCTCTATGGTCTCATGCACCAATTTCGGACCTATGAGAGCAACTTCACCCACCTAAAACCATCCTATATGAGATCTACACCTCCTACCATAGAGACCCTAAAATGGAGCCATATTGATACTCAAGTGATAATTGTTATTAAAAGCAAACTCAATTAATTGCAAATTGTCATCCCAATTACCCTTAAATTCTATCACACAAGCCCTCAACATGTCTTCCAAAGTCCAAATAGTATGCTCCACTTGATCATGACTTTGCTTAGCCTTCACATCTATCACAAAAGATGATTCAAACCCATTTTGAACCATATCACCACCCTTGATGGAATCCACTAGTCGAACGCCTAATCGAGCCAACCTATGAACAACTCGGGCTAACTCTTTCTTTTTATCCTCAACATGAGAAACACTACCCATTCATAGTCGACAAAGAGCATCCGCTACCACATTTGATTTACCGGGGTGATAAAAGACACTCGTGTCATAATCCTTCAATAATTCTAGCCACCTTCTTTGGCAAAGATTCAAGTCCTTTTGACTAAACACATATTGCAAGATCTTATGATTAGTGAAAACATCAACATGAACCCCATACAAATAATACCTGTATATCTTTAAGGCAACGACGACCACTTATAACTCAAGGTCATGGGTGGAATAATTCTTCTCATGGATCTTGAGTTGCCTCAAAGCATAGATAATGACTTTACATATTGCTGTAAAACCCCAAATTTGAAAAGAGGTAAAATTGTAGAATTGGGAAGATGCAGGCGCCAACCGACGGTGGCCACCCACAGACCGTGGGTGGAACCATGGACCATAGGTGGGTCTGTGGTTGAACACCTCAGGAAATTTGGCAGATGGATCCACGACCAGACCAATGGACCATAGGTCGATCGACATTTCGTGGTCCAGGGGTTCGTGGATGCCCCAATAAATCTCTAAACTTAGTGACAGACTACCAAGACGGACTGTAGGTCCATCGACAGTTCATCTGTCGGGGGTCCGTGGTTCTTGACTGACAGTTATTTTTAGGGGCATATGGGTCTTATTCAAGATTTAATTAGATTGAAGTGGTGTCATTTTGCCTAGACCTAGACCACCTATATAACGATTTTAGACCCCTAAACTCACTCAATTAAGTCATTCTGTCAATTCCCAAAAGAAAACCCAAATCCCCTCTCAAATATTCTCTCTCTATAAGGTGGAAGAAGAAGAAGGAGTTTAAAGCTAGGTCAAGATCAAGTCTCTCAATCTTCAAGCTTTTGTGGGCTTTGTGACTAAGGTATGATGACTTTTCATCCATGGGATCCTTCCTCCCATGGAGTCCCCTAGAATTCCACAATTTGAAGAAGAATTTCCCTAATTCTAGTTAGGGTTTCTTCTGATGTTGTGGGTTATGATGAATGTTAATCGAATTGAGTGGATTATGATTGTTTATGATTGAATTGAATGATTTACGAT
Source organism: Solanum acaule (assembly GCA_036250505.1). Classification (NCBI taxonomy): domain Eukaryota; kingdom Viridiplantae; phylum Streptophyta; class Magnoliopsida; order Solanales; family Solanaceae; genus Solanum; species Solanum acaule. The sequence goes on along the minus strand of JAJOOR010028246.1, from coordinate 6,256 downwards.
GAAATTACATGTACCCATCCCTATCCTATGATTTTAGGTTAGAATAGATATGTTGGGTTTGATGCCATATGAGGGAAATTCTATGGGTTAGATATCTCCTTATAGGATTGATGATTTATGACTAGAATTGCTTAAGATTGAAGCTTGTATGATGAATATGAAGTTAATTGCTTGAGAGTAAAGCATAGTGATGATCATGAGATGTAGTGCTTTGAGAGTAAACCTAGACTTTGAATTGTTGATTGATTGATGTTATGATGTGGAAGGAATACTTTCCATAATAAATTGATAAGCATGATTGTATGAATGTGGAAGGTTTACTCACATGAATGATTCTACGTTGCAAGGATTGCTCACCTAAAATGAATATAGACTAAAATGCTTAATAAATGGTGAGGCTAGAGGTGATTACCCTTGACCTCCATATGTAAGGATATGAGGTGATTTCCTATACTCCTTAGAATTGAACAAGAGGTGAGTCCCCACGTTCTTATTATGATGAATGGACATGGAGGTGAGTACCCATGCTGTCTATGAAATGATGTGAAGGCGAGTACCCGCATCATATGATGAGATTGTAAAGGTGAGTACCGCAATCTAAGAGTAAGTAAGGCAAGAGGCAAATACCAATTAGCCTTTATGAACTAGGCATTGAGGTGAATCCCCATGTCTTTAAAAGGAAGTATGACTAATGTGATTATGTTATGAATTTAATTTACTTGGAGTGTTGCTAGATATGCCTTCCATGATGTAAGCTTGATTAGAGGCGGATGACCTAAGTCTCGGCTAAGGTTAAGTGAGGTTACTTAAGGGAGTATTCCTCTTTCATTATGATGCTTATTATGTTTTGATTATGCTTATGCCTTATGTCTTATGTTGACTAATGCTTTTGTTATATTGTTTATGCTAGCCATCATATTTAGTTCTTGATTGTACTAACACATACACTTGCCTACATTCTTATCAAATGTAGGGTCCGGCGACATTGATTCTCACACTCGTGGCTAGCTTCGTTGTTTATCAACTAAGTGATGTTTTGGTGAGTCCTCATTGAGTTCGATGATGTGATCACCACTTTCCTTTATGTCTTGGACTATTGTATGGGCTGTGACCCAAGACTTTATTCGTGTTGTTTAGATGGTTTGAGATAATGTTGTTAGACTTCCTCTCATTTTATAAAAGACATTGATTGTATTGAAAAACTTAAATTCACGCTTATTTCTATTACTTTATGTTATGATATTCTAAGTGGCTTGTATGAGGCCTCTTGGGGTCTTATACGCCTTTTTACATCTAGGGGTACCCCTGGGTTGTGGCAGTTGTATAAGCACACATCGCAACCCAACTCTAGAGGCATCACAATATACCACAAAGCCATCCGTACCTTCCGATAAGGTCAACATCGGAGCGGACGTAAGTATATCTTTTAACTCTTGGAAACTTTTCTCACAAGCTTCTGACCATAAAAAAATAGCCTTCTTTTGAGTCAATGCCGTCAAAGGAGAAGCAATGGAGGAAAACCCCTCAACAACCCTTCTAAGGTAAGCGGCCAAACCCAAAAAACTTCTAATATCGGAAGGAGTTAGAGGTCTAGGCCAACTCTTGACCGCATCTGTCATGATAGGATCTACCTCAATACCCTTACTTGGCACAATATGCCCAAGAAAAGCTATGAACCTTAGCCAGAATTCACATTTGCTAAACTTGGCAAAAAGTTGTTGGTCTTTAAGTATTTGCAACACGATTCTCAAATGATAAATATGCTCATCCTCACTCCTCGAGTAGATCAAAATATCATCAATAAACACAATTACGAACATATCAAGGTATTGTCTAAACACCCTATTCATCAAATACATAAATGCCGCTGGAGCATTATCCAACCCAAACGACATTACCAAAAACTCATAATGACCATACCGAGTTCGAAAAGCCCTCTTCGTAATATCATTATCCTTCACTCTCAATTGGTGGTAACCCAGACGAAGATCGATCTTAGTGAAATAACTTGCTCCTTCATGTAGATAAAAAAAATCGTCTATTCTTGGGAGAGGATATTTGTTCTTAATGGTGATTTTTTTCAACTGCAGATAATCAATACACATACGTAGCGAACCATCTTTCTTCCTAACAAACAACACTGGAGAACCCCATGGAGAGATACTCGGTCGGATGAAGCCCTTATCCAACAAATCCTTTAATTGATCTTTCAACTCCTTAAGTTCTTCCACCAGAGTCATTCTATAAGGAGGAATATAGATAGGTTGCGTATCTAGGAGAAGGTGAATACCAAATTCTATTTCCCGCTCGGGAGGAATACTGAGTAAATCATGATGAGTCCAAGATTTGGAATCATTTAGGGCTTTATTTGGATAGATTTAGTGTCCTCAAATGCTTATTTTGTGCCAATAACTGATGTAAAATCCTTGATTTCTAGGTATTTGGATTGAGGAACAAAGCAAGGACAATAATTTGCAAAAAGGAACGAAGCGAGCTAAAAAAAAGAAGAAAATAGAGACTGGTGATCGCCAAGTCTATTGGGCGAATCGCCGAGTGGCCATTTGAGCGCCTAAAGTTTCAGTGTGCCAAGCCTTGAAGGAGAAAGTGAAGTTGGCGAGATAAATGAGAATTTGGCAGATCGCGGAGTGGTTCCGCGATGCAGTGTTGGATTGCCCAAAGTTACAAAACTTGAGGAAGCTAAAGGCAACGGCAAAAAGGCGAGGACATTGACCAAAGGGCGGATCAGCGAGCTCGACTTATTGCGCCGAATGGTCCTTCGCAGCATATTGTTGGTGACTGTAAATATCTTTTGAATAGTTTGAACTCTGAGTTTTGAGACAAGTTTTCCTTAGCTTTGAAGAATTAACGCTTTCCATTTTTGAGAAATTAGAAGTGGTCTTTAAGATTCTTCAATTTGGACCTTTGTAAAAACGAAATTAAACGTACCCAGTTGATGGAAACACAATTTGGTAACGATTTTTATCTTTTTATGATGTCTAGCTAAAACCTCAATTCTTGGGGTGTTATTAAGTGATTCTGGGATGATTTAGCTTGTGGGTATTGCTAATTGTTAGTCTAAATGTTGTTTAGAAGTAATTTCAATTAGTAATTGTGGTTCAATTTAAAGAATTGTAGTTGCAAATGCAGTTCTACCTTCGTGTTTTTTGGCTTGCTCGAGAGAGAGGTTTTAAAACCAAGATTACTGAATTGATGGTCTGTGGGTATTGGGTTGTCATGGGTTCAGCTCGAGAGAGTGAATCCTAAACCCTTTTCAACACATTCAACTCGAGAGAGTGAATGGACTAAAGCGAAGGTTGTTCTTATTTGCATGTTGTTGGTGTTCGAGAGAAACCAACTTGATTCAGGGTAACTTGTTCGAGAGAAAGTTTATCCCCTCTAAAGTCTAGCTTATTCACTAATTTATAGCTATTTACTAACAGTTGCAATTACTCATTTGTCTACATTAGCCTATAATCCAATCACATTCCAAGAACCTGTCTCTTTATTGTCATCTTCGTGCCATTTGATGTTGTTGTAGCTGATAGTTAACACTAAAACCCCCTTATTTGACATTCGTGTAACCCCTAATTTGAATTATGTTTTTATTCGTAAATGTCTATTGCTATGGCTTACTTGAGCATATTCGTACTTTCCTATTGAATCTTAAACATGTACCTCTCCCTGTTGGATTCGACCCCAACTCATTTAGTAGGGTTATTATACTGACTAACGATCATTGACGCTTAGAACTGGATTAAGTGTCCTTGAAACGTTAATCAAAATGGTGCCACTGCCAGGTAGTGATGTTGGTTAAGATTCTTTGCTTAAGTTGAATTTTGTTTTGTTAGTTATAGTTGAATCTACTTACTTTTAGTTTTGGTTTTAATGTTGCTTGTTTAGAGCAGAATAAAGGAGCATGTCTTGTAGCAACAGTGACCAAACAGACCACTCTCCTTTGAGAATGTTGATTCTTAGGGATAACATCCCGCGTTTCAGGCAAATGGAGGGTGAGTCAATCCATGAGTTGTGGCTGAGATTTAAGTCACTATTGTTGCAATACCCAAATCATGGAATCTCAAATAACATGCTACTGGACTGCTTCTATAGAGGTCTTGGTCCGGAGAATAGGGTAGTGGCTGACCAAATTTCTTCAGGTGGTCTCACACGACTACCATATGCAATAGCAGCCGAGCTCCTTGATCATATGGCCAAGACCAACAAAGAGACTGAGAAGGACCAGATCTTGGCCACACTGTTGACTCAGCTGGATCTCGTGGCCAAAAAGATCATGGAATTGGAAGCACCGGGCAAAAAGAAGGACCGGTACATTCCCCCTCACGAGCGTATAAAGCCCAATGAGTACGAGGGTGGACAAATAGGAGAGATACTCTAACTCATTCTTCACAAAGTCGAAGAACACGACAAAGTGTTGAATGAGATAAAAGAGAATGTCTCACTTGTGAATCAGATGACTGCTTCCCATTCCATATCTATTCACCTACTTGATGTTTGTGTAATCAACGACACAACGTCCAATGCAAGTGTCTACGATCGTGCAATAGTATAATAACCCAACCAAGGGTTGGGGTCGAGTCCCAAGGGAGTGGTTCGAGAATTAATAGAAAAATAAAATTTAGTTCTAACTAGTCGTAGCTAAAGACATTAACGATTAAAAATATTGTAAATGAAAGGGGGACACAAAAGTGTCACATATCGATTTGGGGTTTTTGTGACAAGTATAACAAAAACAGTAGAAATAACAAAGAAATCTATGAATGAGAGGAGATTCTTGGGATGTGACCGGAATACAGGTTAATCTAAATTGTTGGGTACATGCTTTCGATAAAGAATTTATATAGTAATTGTGACTAGGCTAAGCTATACGTGGGAATGAATTCTCTCTCGAACAACTTACCCCGTTTCAAATGGGTTCCTCTCGAACACCTACATACCGCATGAAGACCAGCCTACGCCTTACCCCACTCACCTTCTCGAGCTGAGTGTTAGGATATGGGACTAGGGTTCACTCTCTCGAGCTGAACCTCATGTCGACCCACTCCTTAGGCCATCAATCTAGTAGTCTTGGCTTCGCGACCTCTCTCTCGAGCAAGACAAAAACACATAAATAAACTTTTATTTGCAACTACAAATTTGTTAAATTCATCCACAACTACTAGACGAAATCACCATTAAGCTACATCTAATCTATCAGCAAGCAAGACCCAACGACAATCTTAACCCATATTCGCTAAATCACACCCCAAGAATTAGGGTTTTTAGCCACACATCAAGAGTTAGAAATTTATACCTAAATGAGCTTGCATTCAAGTGGGTATGAAGATTTAAGTCTTGTTACAGGCCAAGAATGAAGAATCCAAGAGACCCATGTCCAAACCCTTGGAGATGAAACCCTCTTCTTCTTCAAGATTCCAAAACCCTCTCAAACTCAGAGAAAAAATAAAAACTACTAGAATTATATTAATTGTTTCACACTGAAAATCTGATACTAAGCTATAACTCTCAACGAGTATTTATAGTTTTCAAAAATCTGTGCTGCAGCGGATTATTCGGCGACATTAGTTCGAATCGCTGATCAACTCGGTGATTCGCCCTTCGGTGTAGTTCATCGCCGTCTTGTACCATCCTTCGGCATCGTTGTGCTCTGGGTCATTGGGCGACATAGTACTGCTTTGCGAAACTTCTCGGTAATGCTCCAACTGCTCCCTTTTTCCGCCGACTTAATCCTTTCCTTTAGGGCTCAACACACTGGAACGAAAGGCGAAGTGAGACCCTTCGGTGACTCGCCAAGTGGACTTGGCGATCCTCAGGCCTTCATTTTCTTGTTCTTTTCAGCCTTTTCGTTCCTTTTTGCGAAGTAGTGTCCATGCTTTCCTTCAAACTTCAAATATCTGAAACTTAAGGGTTTTCATCAGATATTGAGATAAAATAAACATTTGAGGACACAATTTCTATTAAGATATAGCCCTAAATGAGTCTAATTTGTGGATTCATCATCACCCCCAACTTAAACTTTTGCTTGTCCTCAAGCAAATTCAAGTTCATATGTTCAGAAAGGGTGTCTCAAGTAATGCTACACAAGACTCAATCATGAATGCAAACAACAAGGTTCAATTTACTTATGCAAAGATCAAATGTGCACTCAAAGATTGAAGTTGTGACTCACCAATATCAAAGAGGCTCATGCTCACAATACTTGCTTCAAATGCTAGTTCAAGCTCAACTATAGTGTTCAAAC